>VZRL01000500.1:1161120-1369576 GCA_013397895.1 Origma solitaria
TTGCAGTTATTTTCTGAAAAGGAAAAAAAAAAAAAATCAAGCAACGAACCAACAGACCAACCCTTTTGTTCCAAGCCACCAGGCTGTGGAGCCAAGCGGGCTCCGCCGGGAAGGGCCGCCCGACAGCGCGTCCCCGAGCGCGGCCGGGCCAGGGCTGCGCGGCCGCGGGGCAAAGCTCCTTTACACCGCCCGACAAGCGGGCAAACAGCGGCAAGAAGTCCCCTTCTCTCGCCCGAGAGCCCAGCTTGGAGGTTCGAAGGGACTCTTTCTAGGCAAACCCTCGGCGGTTTTTCTCCCCCTGGGAAGAAGTATCGAGGGTGCGCCCCCGAGGGGTTGGGTGCGCTGGGGGCCAGGCGGCAGCCCACGCTGTGCCCCGCGGCTCCCCGGCGGGCCAGGCGCGCAGCCGCTGCTCAGGGGCAGCGGGATTTCTCTCTGGGCTCTGCGGTGCAGGGGTGGCACAAGCTGGGGTGCGCCACGGGAACCCCTGCGGGCCCCCCTGCCGCCCTGCACACCCTGGCCTGCGGGGATGGTCACCCGGCTCCCGCTGCTCCCTCAGGACTGCAAAGCACAACAAAGACTGTTAGGTTTTTAAAATTTCTCAAATCGAGCTTTTTTTCGGTGCCTTTTCAAGGCAATGTGACTGAATTATGCGTGTTGCCTGGGTCTGCTTTTGCCACCCCATTTAGATAACATCGGTGATTTATGTGCAAGTTGAATATATAGGTTGAATTCCCAAATTCCTTCTGAAGCAAATAAATCCTCCTCCTTCAGGACATGGGGTGAGCAGGGCCAGAGCAGGGATGAGATGATTAGCCCTGGCTCTGCAGAGTTATCGCTGTGATGTCCTGTGAGTGCTGCTGCTCCATGGCATCGCTGTCGAGCCAGCCCTGGGCTGCCTCAGGTTGTATGGATGTGTTTAGAAATATGGACCTGTTCTGTACCTCTAAAACAAGGATAATGCTTCTAATACTCTTTTTCTAATCCTGTGAGAATAAATGTCATGTTGTGTTTCAGGAGGCTCTCTGCTCTTCTGATGAATGTCATAGGAAAAGTTGTAAATAACAGATGAGGATTTTTTGAGGGGAAAACCCAGTGTCCTCCTTCACTTTTGTGTTGTACCAGGAAGACGGTCCCTTTGGTGGTGCAGTCCCTTTCCAGCGTTTTTACAAACACACTGTCCAGGTATCTGACATACCTTTGGATTTGGGTCCAGGTCTGGGTTGCAGGCCCTGCGGCTCACACTCCATGGCCTGCGTCTAGCTGCTTATTGGCATAGGTCACCTGCTGAGGCCTCCAGATGCTGCTGAGACTGGTGGGACCCAGATGATGAAACAGTGATGCCTGCTCCTGGTAGGCTTGAGGCAACTTAGGTGTGGTGTGGGGAGGATTCCCCATTGCACATTTGATCAATTCTGTCATGGTGGCTGAAAGGGATTCTTTTCCAACAGTCAAGTCAAGAGGATTCTGCCAAGTGAAGGGAACTATTCTGTATTTGGTACAGATTTATGTTTTAAATGGAGAAAAAACCAAAAAGAGAATAATGTGTGCTGGTTTTGAAGATTCATTTATTATGAGCCTTTATGAAATGTGGACTCATTTTTTAAATTTGTAACAAAGGCCATCATGGTTATGTTTCTAGCAGCTATATCAAAGAGTAACTGCACTTCTCATTTAAAGCTACTTTGAAAGAGATCACATGTAATAGGTATTAGGATATTAAGAGTGTATATGTGCTTTTTGCTTTTTAATTTACACATCCAGCTTTCCAGTTCTGGGATGCCATTAATGTTCTTAGCCCAGAATTACTCTATTTAAAGAGCTAGGTTTTCTTAGCTCTTGCAGCAACATGGGCGTTATGAGATTTGAGTGGGCAAATCTCACCAGTGCATTTTTATTGTAAGAGCTTTTGTTTAGAGGAAGGCATTGGTGGCTCAGATCTCACAAACGTATTATCTTATTTTGAGATTAAAATAGTTAGCAGTTAGTGGCTGCTTTCTTCTTCTTTTTTTAAAGTGCAGGATAAAATACAGGGCAAGTGGCATGGTTTATTCAAATAAACGATACAACCTACACAAAGTAGCTTGCAAACTAACCCTTACATCGAACAGTGCCATTGCAGGATTATTTCTGATGACTCATCAGATCAGATAATCCACAGCATGTGGATAAAAGGGGACTCAGGACTCAGAGTCAGAGCTAAACCCAGAAAGCCACGCATGGAAAAATGCAAAATGTGAGGTTAATGTTGTATTAAAGGTAAGACCTGAAAAGAGCATGGCAACATGCTGCCCCCCAGCAGGGATTTCTGGGCTGGCATTTTTAAAAGGACCAAAGAGATGTTCAAAGGGAGTAGAGTAAAACATCCCTGAGGGGGCCTTTGAAAATCCAAACTTTAGTAGTTTTTTTGGACACCACATTAATGTGAGATTCTGGCTGAAGAAATGTGTTTTAATTTCAGAGTAGCCGTTTTGCCCATTTACGTCAACATTTCCTACTTTCTTAGAGGGGGAAGTTCTGCTCCTGAATAAATAAATGTTATATGTGTCCGAGAACGGATGATATTTTCTCCATCCCCGTGAGCCAGGATGCCGCACCCAGGGGCAGTGTCTGTGGGCAGGTTTTCAAAGGCCCCTCCAACTGAGTCCTGCTTCTGCTCCTCCAGCTTGGACTCAGAAGTGCTGCTGAGTGTCTCGCACTGCAACTTCTTGGATGAACCAGGGAAAGCCACCGAGGCCCTTTTGCCAGGGGTTCTGTGCACGCATCATTGGAAGCCTTATGCTGAAAATGTTTATTTCTATTTGTACTTTCTTGTACAGTGCAAAATTAGTATCTGGAGTCCCATAAGTATATGAGGTGCTTTGTGGAGCAGTCACCCTTTTACAATAGCCCTTGGCATGGCTCTAACCAGACCTGTTTTGGAATTCAGCATACACCAATCGATATGTTCTGCCAAGTATACAATGAACAAGGCAGAGCTGACTGTGCACCAGTGTTTCCTTCTAGCTTTTGAAATGGCGACCGTTCCCTTTCTGTGCTCCCAACGAAATCAAAGCATCTTGTAATCCTTTGCTTGTTTTTAAGTGACAGTAGTCCTCTGTTCCCTGACAAATATTGCCAGCAGAAGCCTGGTAGCTCCAGACAAGGTCCTTTGAAAAAGGTGGGAGGGGAGAGAGGCTCTGCAGGCAACTTTCCAGCAGCAGCTGTGCGCTAACGGCATGGGAGTGTGGGAGGCTACTCCCGGGTTAGTAAGACAGTTCAGCAATGCAGTGAATGTGTGCTCCCAGTACATGACTCCTATTTACTTTTTTTGAATTCCCTGACCTCTGCCTGACCAAGTCCATGGCCGAAACGCAGCTGGATGGGGAGGAGGAACAGCAGCCAGGCTGTACCAAGGATCTTGCTGCACTCTGTGAAACCTGCGGCACTCCCCCCGGGAAAGTGTTTAGAGCAAGTAACGAGGTGGCGAGTTTTCTTTCTTGCCGAGAAAGTTATTTAGAGGTGGGTCTTATTTTATAGTACCATCTCTCACTTCCCATGGAAGTAACTGCCATTAATTTGCCCAACAGAGGTATTAAACAGTAACAGCTGAATGCCAGTCAGAGGCAGCAGTGTTTGATATGGAAGTGCGAGAAAAAGAGGAGTTTGCAGGAGCCTGGGGTATTGTTCAGAGCCTTGTGATCTCAGCATCACAGCTTTGTGGTTTCAAATCTGGTAATGATCTGAAAATACATGTCTTCATGGTGACTGGAAGGCAGAGAGGCATGACCTATAGGGACAGCACTCAGGGCTCACCTTTTGGTGAAGAGCAAGTTCAATCTGAATTGCAGCTGTCCATTTCTCCTTTAGCTCCATTTTCCTTTGCATGGGTCTCATGGACTACTTGTGTCCATGTCCACGGGGACAGGCAGTTTTGGCTTGCAATTTAGTTTCAGAAAGGCTCTCTAAGGCTGAAGGAAGTAAAGGGATGTGAGCAAAAGTCCTGCAGGTGTGGCTGAGTTGTCAAAGGAGAGGGAACATCACACACAATGAGGTTTCAGTCAAATTCTTCAGACCTTGACTCATAATTGTGCTGGAGTGGGGACCTATAGATGAGACCCTGAGCTGAAAAAGGGCTGATGAGGGATGACACTAAGGACAGTGTGGGGTAGAGGAGAAAACTGCAAATGAATGGTTGCACTTATAATCACAAAATTCCCTGTGCCCCACCAACGAAGGGTTATGAGAGAGGGGGATCTTTTGAGGCTGGCTGGGTTATTGCAGGATTCAGATTGTGGCCCTTACTGCTCATCTGCCAGGTTACACCATGATTGATCAGTCAGCTTCTGGCCTGTACATCTCCACAGAAAGCTGTGCTTTCTCTCCTGTTTCTACCTTGCCTCCTCTGCTGCTTTGTGCTGGTCAGAAGGAAGGAGCAGCTGCAAAACTTGTGTGTCTGAGTGAGCCTCCAGTCAGCAGCTGAGCCGACAGTCCTTGCCCACATAGCAAAGGCTTTTCAACAAAACAAGACACTCTGGATAATAATACTCTTCTTGGCTAAAAGACATTAATAACTTTTACTAATTTCAGCACCTTTTTACACAATGTGTAATTAAATTATGAAGTTTCTTGCTGTAAGATGTTATGGAGGCTGACAGGATGAATGGATTCAGAAAAGGATTAGGCAAATTCATTTTGTCTATGAAACAAGTGGTCGGACACTACCTGGAGCTTGAAAACTCCCTGAACCTGCAGCTGCAGTCAGTCATTCCGGGCACACGGAAGGTGATGCAGCAGAGGAGTGCAGACTGAAAAACCAAAACCTGCAGAAAATGACTCAAACGCATGCTGTGATGGAAAAGTCAGAATCTGAATTTGCAGCATGCGGTCAGTCACTGGCCTCAAGCTATAACCAAGATTGATACCAGCTGATGTATGCATGCAGCTACTATGTTGATAATGAAATAAAACTTTCCCTGGTTTATTTGTCTGTCCCTTGAGGAATTCAGTTTTTCAGACCTCTCTCACAGCCAAGACTACTTTTTATTACATTTATTTATGTTCGCTGGCCGTGAAGCATCTAAACAGTGTTTCATTAAAAAAATCTTTATACGAGAAAGATCAGAAGCGTTCAGTGGTGTTTATTTTTCTTTAAAGAGGGTATCTTTGGCATGCAGACAGGCTGTGGCTCTCCATTATGTATTAGCAAAGGATAATCCATGAGATATTAGCCATAATCAGATTATTAGATAACTAGAAAAACTAGCTTTTAGTGGGATTTCGTTTCATATGAGATATGTTATTTTGAATTTCAGTAAACTTTTCTGTTTGACTGCAAACACCTTGTTATTTTGAGCTCTCTTCCACTTAAACGCTGTGCATTTAGCCCTGATATGGGCATAGGATTCACCAGATTATTCTGCATTAGAAGAGTGCTATCTTTAGTGAGAGCAATTAAGGCAAAGGGGCTGCAGGCCAAAGCACCAGAGCTGTATAAGGATAGCAGAAGCTGTAGATTAAGCTGTATATTAGTTACTTGGTTCCCTACTTGGAGCTATGAACAGTGAATTCTTTAATTTTATGTTGCATTTTTTAAGGTAGTTTGTGGTTCACTGAAACCCAAAGCATCAGAAGGTTTTGTATGTAGATATTAAAATGGTGAAACTACTATGGATGTTTCAAAAAAAACTAAAGCAAACTCCAGAGGTGGATCCAGAGGAAGGGTTCAGGGCAGCTCTTGGAGATGTCCAGGTACATTGCTTTATGCAAGCTCTTGCACAGGGCTGCAATAAGATGGATTTACTTATCCACACCCTGCCCTGGGTTGTGGACTTGATGATGTGGGTCTGAATGAATGTCTGATTTGGGCAGGAAGCTCTCCCCTCCTGCTCCACTCCATGGTTTATGGAGCTGCCCACACAGCCTCTGTTACACATGGTGTGCTCTCCAAATTAACAGGTTTCTGCCCCAGAGAAGCTTATGCTCTGGAGGAAGTTCATATCTTTGAACTTATTTGAATTATCCTCATCTGGGGAAACGAATTATCCTTCAGCTCATTCTCATCTCTCAGAAGCTCCTTGTCCCCTCAGTTACATTTTTGGCTCCCTCGTTACTGCTGCACATCCTCCCTGTGGACCCTTCCCGCAGCTGGGGAAGCCTACAAGATCCCCTGGGGCTGCTCCTAATTTCCAGCCAGGCACCAGTGCAGCTGCCTCTCACCCAATGCCCAAGCAGGGGAGGGGTTCCTATGGATGTTACTTTGTTCAGTTGGTCTGGGTCTTGTCCAACATATGTGCTTTCAAAAGTCCTGGCTCTGACCTGGGAAACAGGTGGCACCTTGTTAGCCTTTTCAAAGGGAGTTCTCCAGATCTGCTGTGTAATTTAGGCTCCTGTGTTAAATATAACTCAGTGTGGAGCAATGCCTGTAACCATCGAGCTTGGGCCAGTGCCTGCATGCCAGTTCAGTGGGGCTCTGCATAAATGCAAGAGCTCCCACTGGGCATCCTCCCACCAGGATAAGGGTCTCTGCCTGTGGTGGCTGTCATCTGTCAGGCAAGGAGGGGATTCTTTGTGCCTTATTCCCATCAAAAGCACAAATACCCATTTACTATATGGTAGAGGAGGAAATGGCAGCAGCAACAGTCTTCACACTGATTCTGAAATCCACCCCTACCACAGAACCACAGAATCAATGAAGTTGGAAAAGACCTCTGAAACCATCGAGTCCAACGTAAGAGCACAAAGTGCCGCGTCCAGTCTTTCCTTAAACACCTCCAGGGACAGTGATGCCACCACCTCCACGGGTAGCCTATTCCAGTGTCCAATAATAGACATTAATATAACATAATTTAGTAAGTGTGCAATAGTTAATATTTTACTTTTCTGCCCCTTTTTTCTGTCAGGAACCTGAATGTCAGCCATCACCCATGTGATGTGGAAAATGCATGGCTTGAGATTGACTCAAGGGTTGAGCTTCCTTCAAAATTGCTGTGTGGGAGGAGGATCCCAGAGAGAGACACAGGCTACCATCAGGCCAAGGAAGAAAATGCCTGTACCCCGAAAGGATTGTTGGAAGCAGTTTCAGCAATGTCTCCCTGGAAAGGCAAGAGGCTGCCAAACCAGGACATTTTATTTGTTGTTACCTGCTTGCCCTGAGTTTAGTTCACATAGCTGTGGGACGACGTGAGCACACCTAGCTGGGCTCATGTGTTGGCTGCACAGTACCCTGGAGCCCTTGCTCCTTCAAATTTCACAGCATCTGGCACAAGCAGCTCTGTCAGCTGTGATGGTTATGGAGTAGTGCATGCAGAAAAGCTCTCAGCCATTTGGAGCAAAAAAAAGTAAGACACCTGACAGTATGATGTCACATGGAAGTAGCAAGGGCGCTCAACAATAATTGCATCTGCATGTTATTTATCAGCCACGTTTTGGGGTTGTGTTGGCCATTTCCCTATGTGCATGAGGATCTGTCCCACTTCTCTGTTGCTACCAAATTCTGAAATCATTTGAGAGGAGAGTTGGTCAAGTATACCATCCCATCACACTCATATGGATTTTTCTGTGCTTTAACCTAGAAGTATTTTTTTCAGCAAGATTTTGAAACAAGATTTATTTTCAGTTTCTTTGAGGCAATTTGGAGCCAGAAAGGAACAAAGAAGCCTCCAAACACCAAAGGAAATGGTGCCACTGAACAAAAGGTCTCTTGTTTGCAAACTTCCATTTTAAAGTGTTGGTGCATATTCTACTGGAACAGTTTTTCATTTTTCACTTACACAGTCCAATATTTTGAATACTAACCTATTCCAGAGTCAAGTACTTTTTAGGGCCTTTTGGAGTGTCTTTTCAGTGCTGCGTCTGTTTCTGAGAAAGCTGAGCTGTCTTCACTCCTATGTATCGATCCTCTTAGATAATGTACCCAACGAGAAAAAGGAGAGAGTGTTTCAGTTTGCAGAAAAGCACGGCTAAAGAGACTGAGCCAAATCTGTCCTGGAACCTGTCAGCTGCAGAGCCTTCATCACTGAATGATCCTCACCTCATGTTTCTTGCAGCACAAGAACAGGACTCTATTTCAGAAAAGTTACAACCCAGGAACAAAATAAAAAAATCCCACTCCCTTGCTCCCCCCTCAATTTTCCTTTGAATCTAGACATGGTCTAACCAGGAGAAATTTTTTTTCTCTGCACTTCTACCTTAATATTTCTGTCTACATTGCTTTGCCTCTGTCTGCTGCCAAAGCTAAGTGTTTGCTGAATTAAATAAACCATGCTGCATTGACAGAGCTTGTGAATGCTGCTATTGTCACCAGAACCCTTTTCGCTGGTCTGACCCCAAATCCTAATGCCAACTCTGGTGCAGTAATAAGTGAACAAGAATCGATCATGCTGCCGAGACTAAGAGACTCTCCAAAAAGTAATTTTATAGTCTGTTTTTGTCACCACGTGGCAAAACTTTGGGTATGTTACATCTGGTCTGGTTTGGAATCACTCCTGTCTGTCAGAAAAGGTTTCTAAAATAAGTAAATGCTCAACACATTCAAGAAAAGCTCTTGTCATACAGCTAAAAAAACCAGAGGTAATAATTTCAGTTGCAGGGTCATTAAGAATATAGGATTTAATGGATTTCCAGTGTTTGCATAATGCAATAAGGGAGCCACAAGGAAATGGATTGTTCCTATCTGTATTGTGGAGAAGAGCTTAGGGGTGATGAAATATGAAGTCCCTAATGAAAAATTAGAGTAATTTCAGGCAAGATAGTTGAAGTCCTGAAGAGGAGAGGTCTGAATTTTCAAAACAGAACTGTAATAATTAAAGTCTCCTAATTTTGCGTGTCTTAAATGCCTACATGCTGTTGTGTATTCCAGAACCAGATGTTACTGGGAAGTTCATACAGAATATTGGGTCTACTCTTTTTTTGTGTGAGGTCTAGAGACAAACACGTCCAACTTAGTCTCCAGTCAGTGCTTTTCAAACTACACAGAAAAGGAATATCCCATCTCAAATCCTATGCCATTATTTCCTCTGACTCCTACTGCTGCTTTTCCTTTTGAACATGCTGAACAGCTGCAGCAGCAGCAGAAGTGCTCTGGGTAGTTCTGGTGAGGAGCTGAGAGCTCAGACCAGTCTTGGAGTTCCAGATGTGGTATTGACCCACGGGTTTCAATTTCTTTTCTAACATAATTGCATGAGGCAGCAAGATAGCCTTTTTTAGCACAGTTTTTCTCTTCACTTTGTTTCCCCTTCTGACAATATAGCACAAACCCCTCAATGTGGCTGTATAGAGAGCTGCTGCATGAATGGCTCATGCTGTCTCCAGACATTGGATTCCACTGACATGCATCCCAGCCTGAGAACTACGGCCTCAGGCCTATGGCTTAGCAGAGCGATGCACATCCCAGCGCCTGGCAAGAGATGAAAGGCATTTTGTGCTGACTTTTCTCCATTTGGCCCATGTCAGGATGTACTTACAGCTGGGTTACCTGTGGTGTTGTGGAAGCACTCGTTGTTACCCTGACCTTTGCCTCTTAGGCAGGGTCCCCTGCCTTGGTTGATGCTCTGGTGTCAAAGGGGGTTGGAATATACCTAGTTTCTCCCAAAATGGGCACTCTGTGCGTGAGCTTTACAGAAATAAGGAGAATTTTCTTCTTCTACCTTAAGGCATAAGGAGAAATGTCACAGTCTATAATACTTCCAGGTTTGTAAGCAGAAACTCTGGGCCATCAGGGCTTGCTCTGTTCTGGCTCTGGTGTCTCGGGGGATTGCAGGAGAGCCAGCTCTCATGAGCTATGGAGACACAGCAAGAGCACGGCAGGAGAAAATCCCTTCCTTCCTCAGCCAGGGGAGACAGAGACCTGCAGCTTTTACAAAATCTCTTGTTCAAACAATGATGTCAGCCTTGCCATGGCAGTGACCAGCAGAACCCAGGTTACCATTTGACTCCTGCTATGCAAGCAGAGGCTAGTACAAACCAAACTGAAAATCCACTGGAACTCAGATTGCAGCTCAGAAGTGACCCTTTAAAAGCTCCAGAATAATTATTTCACCTGTAGTTGGAATTTTTTTCTCCAGGCTCGACTTACAGTTTATAAATATGTGAGACAGGAGATTGGTAATTCAGTTTATAGTTTGTATGAACCCTGAAGCTTATGTCAATGCTGTTATCTATTATAGAAATGCAAACATGCTCTTTGATGTGTTATTCTCAGTGACTTGGGAGGATAAAGACGGAATACTCTATGGGCATTTGTAAAAGAAATTCAGAAATTGCAAGTCTACTAGGACCTAACAACATATTTTCATTTATTTTTTCCTCCTTTGCAATATGCTTGATTACAGTAACTTAAAAACAAGAGAAATATTGCATCTGTCTACATTTCTGCAGTAGGAGAGCCCAAACTCGTTCCCCTGCTATGCCAAAATCCCTTTTTTGATTGCGCCAAACGTGTTTTATGTCATAGAAGAAGGGAAATTTGGTGTCACAGACATAGGATTTATTCTGTTGGATAGATTTCCTTGCTATAGGAGCACCTCCTGCTGGCCCTGCACTGCACTGCCTTTGGACAGCCCATATTTTCCAGACTTGGGAATAAAAAAGGAAGCCATTTGAGGTTTTTCGAGACAGAGGAGAGTGGCCATCGTGGGATCAGTTCTGCTGCTGCAAAGGGTGATAGGGAAGGCTCCAGTGACTGACACTTCCCAGTCTGCTGCAAATACGTATTTATATACTCCCTAATAGAGTGTTGGTACTCCACTCACTCAGTTCTGGGGTAACACACTCTCTGTTCCCACATTTCCACAGTGACCCTGTTGAAGTCCACAGAACAGCTGGCAGTAAAACTCGGTAATAAGGAGGTGTGAGAGAGCAAAAAGACATTGTGTTTGTCCCTGGCAGCTTCAGTTTGTCTGTGAAAAAGAACTCAGAATGCTTTTCCACACAAAATGCCATTCTTTTTTTTTCTTTTTTTTTTTTTTTTTAAGAAGAATGTATAGTGGCTTTATGGCCTTTTTAGTGAATTTTATTTGAAAATACAAAAGCAAGGTATTAATATGCCCTTTTCGATTACTGCCATAAAAAGGAGCTTCCATGGTTTTTTCCCAAGCAATTTCTTCCTTGAGGGTTTGTTTCATTTTTTTTTTAGGAGGCAGTTATAAAGTAGTTTTAAAAAATAAATAAAGTCAGCCTACAAATGATATGTTGAAGCTAAGCGAAATAAGCTATCCTGACCAGAGTGCTTTTCTTCCTTGGAAAACTAAACCAGTTGAAAATACTTGCTGTCATTCTGATGCACAAGAAAAATAAGTCCAAAATATCAACATTTTCCCCAGAATGAGAGCACTGCCAGCTCTGACATGTTTCCTTTGGTGATCAAAGCTCTTGGGATGGCTGGAGATGACATAAAGAAAACGTGGTTTGTTCGTTTAAATGCAGTGGGTGGGGAGCATGAGAGAGCAGAGTGTTGTAGGGAGCAGGACTCAGACATAAAATGAGCAGTAAAGATCTGTTCATCAACGCCTTTTCCTAGTAGTAAGCATTAGCACTGTAGCAACACTTAAAGGCTTCTGTTATTGTTATTCCCATAGTCTATAAAGAGGCTGTTGAAATAGGCACCAGGAAACAAGCACGAGGAGGCACAGACCTTGTCTCTGCAGCAATGAAACCTTTGGTTTACAAAGGGACTACCCATGGTTTATTGAAAAAACATTTTCTTCTTTACTGCCCTATTTTAATATTTTGGCACACCTGAAGGAAAACCCAGCAGGCCACCGCCCTGTCATGCCGTGCCCTGTTGTGCACTGTCTGGCGGTGTGTGCCCTTTGGCGTGTCCCTGCAGCCCCGTCCTTTGGTCACTTGTCACCTGGGGCTGCCTGCCTGCTCCTGGGGACAATGCCACCACGATGACCAGCAGGCTTCAGGTGACACCCACTGCAAACGCCCAAGAGTCAGCCCAGGCAAAAGCTCAGCTGGGACGGTGCCGCCGGTCCTACACCCTGTATGGCACACGTTTTACAGAAAGAAAAATCGGGAAAAAATTCAGAAATGCTGTAGAAAATGATTTAAAACTTCTCTGGAACTATTTTGGTAAATCTTGCTGCTTGTAAAGCCAGACTCTTTTTATCTCATAGGAACTGAAAGGCAGAAGAAAATTATGACTAATATATTTTTAAGAATTAGAAAAAATTTCCTAACCCCACATATTTGGAATATCAGAATTTTACCATTTAAGGCTGTGATTTTCAAAAGAGCTTATGGGATTGTGGTACCCAGACCTACTCCTGCCCCTATGGAAATGCATATTAATTTGCTATCAACTTCCATGTGAGGGATCAAAATTCTTCAGCTCTCACTGAATTTCCCTGGGAGGTTGGTGACTGTTGCAAAAATCCCAGCTCAAACCTCCTCACTGTCACTCTTTTTTTCCAGGGGAAAGTCAGTGACTATTGCAAAAATCCCAGGCTGAACAACGTGATAACTCCTGGCTTTCAGGACAGGAAGCAAATGCTGTGCATCCTACCCAAAAAACAGCAGCAATCTCCCTTCTCCACTTCAGAGGGGTTTGCCATTTTTGCCTTTTATATCCCTCAAGCTGGACAAATAATGGTCTGTCTACAGGTTGTGATGGGTTTCTGTTATTCGGGGATTGAGAATAATCTACGTCTGGGCAAGAGGAAGCAATCTTTGGTCAGGTTGCAGTGATCCATTTCTGTTAGGCAGTCACTGTTTGAAAGGTGTCCAAAGCCAGCAGGTCTCCCGAGTGGGGCTAGGGGGTGAAGATGGCTGGGGCAGTCACAAACACACATTCCCAGCCCATTCCAGTGCCACTGTCACACAGATGCCTTTATTTTCCAGAGACCAGTGACAATGTGTGCCTCACTTCCTACGGAAATGCTGCTGCGAGGGCTGCGCAGGGCCTTTGCCACTCAGCACAGAACACCATCAGCTCCAGCCAGGGGGACACTGCAGGAACAGGGACAGTCACTGTCACCAACCCATCAGTGCTGTTTGCCTATTTGTGGGTGTGAGGTCCTGGCATGGGGGCACACACCGTGCTGCGTGTCACACACATGCAGATGGACAGCAGCAACGAGAGGCACTGCTTCTAGCAGAAATAAATCTGCTTCACACTAACAGCCCTGGATCTCTGCTTGTTTAGAAAAATAATGCTCCTGTATCAAACACATCAAGCAGCCATGCTTGCCTGTGCTCTAGGAGCGATGGTAATTACATAGATTTTTGGTCAGTCCTGTCATATTTACTCCACCAAATTGATTAACCTATGTAATGAGTACAGGACTGTGACCAGTACTGACCCCACATCAAAGCCTGATATTGCTGCAGTGT
The DNA here is from genome assembly GCA_013397895.1 of Origma solitaria. Lineage (NCBI taxonomy): Eukaryota > Metazoa > Chordata > Aves > Passeriformes > Acanthizidae > Origma > Origma solitaria. Next base: position 1,174,432 of record VZRL01000500.1, read on the forward strand.
GCTGACCTGAATTTTAATTGTTCAGTAGGTTTTGTAATTAAACCGCAAATGTGCTAAAGAAGAGATTAGGCATTTTAGCTAGCCGTGTGTGCATTTTTTCCCAGGTGTGCCAATTGTATACACTATAAAATGTCCAATGCCCACCTCCACACACAAAGATCTAACAACATGCCATTCCACGGATGACTAAAGCCTCTTCTTTTTTATTTATTTTTTTTTTGCTTGATAACTTAAAATATGGAAAAAATGTAATTTGTATACTAAAATTTTCTCCATACATTATCATGTAGCACTAAAGCTCTTGCATAAAGGTATATAAATAAATCAACAATGAATAAATTAAGACTTCAAGTCTCTGTGAAGTTCCCACAGGCTTGTACACTTGGTCCTCAGAGTCCAAAAGAGCTACTGCAGACAGATGTGTTTTTGTTCTTTAGGATCATCAGTGTGGTACATCTGTTGCTTCAGCCAGTGGCTATGCCAGGCTTGAGAGAAAACACGTTGCTCATTAAATGAATACAACTATCATAAATAAACGAGAACATTTGGAAAACTACCCATGCCTCACTTTTGTTTGAAAGAAACTTCTCTTTTGGAAGCTCTTGCAACATAAAAGAGAGCAACTCCGCTGCCTCATTCCACATGATTCTTTCCTCTTTCATTTTGCTGTGATGAAACACATGTTTTAACATCTGAGTTTCCAACAAATGTTGCCTTCTCACCTTGAGCCCCTGCTCCTTTGGCAAGGAGAAATCCAGTGTCTCTGTTGGTGCAGCTCCCTGCTTTGTTTCTGACCACACAGAGGAGATGGAACTAGAAGAAGGTGGGTCAGTCTGGAACTGGGTGGGTTGAGCCAGAAGGGAGCAACTGGGACAAAGAGCCATCTTTCATTCATAAAATTTTTTTGAAACATATGGGGAGAATTAAGAGCTACATTTTCATCTTGATGAACTGGGACTTGGGAGCCTGCCTTGAGATTTATTCAAGACCATGAATCTGGTCTGACACTATTCTTTTTTGGTGCACTTGTACTTCTTTCATCTTTCTGTGATTTAGTCCATCTATCAGTGATGGGTGTCACCAGGACTCACAAAAGGTGTTTGACTTGGTGGGTGTGACTGTGAGCAGGGAGCTTGGCTGAAGGAAAAGCAAGACCCAGGTTTCTTTCCTACAGGAAGACGGTTGTACGTAAAGAATAATGAGCGCAAGGTGACAAAACGTGGCAGGTTTGGGGAGCAGCAGTCTAGCAGTGTGAGATACAGGCTATTTGTCTCATAGATTTGATAGCCAGAGTCCTTCTACCATGGGAAAAAAAAAAAAAAAAGAAAAAAGAAAACAAAAGTATGTAGATATATAATTTACTGGAAGGGTAAGACAGTCCTCACCTTATCTTTTTTCATTAAAAAGTCACCCTGCAGACAAAAAGATTACCCACCTGGCACTGAATAGCATCCTGTGCACCCTGGTCTTAAGGTGACACTGGCAATGTATTCTCCAGGAACAATCTCTGTTTTGCTTTTCTTTCCTGTATGTTGCCCAGAAATCCCAAAGGCATCTCTGGGAAGATTTTTCTTTCAGTGGGGAAACTGTTTGTTCAGGCACGTCATTGATTCACCAGCTGGATGTGTTTTTCCTTTGCAGCGTGTTCCAGTATGCCTTGCTCCACGCGGAGAGCCTCAGAAGCCAGCTGAGCATTGCTTGGGTGTGAATTCTCTGCCCATTTCCCACGACACACAGGTTGCTTTCAGGCACAGTAGTCTGGTCAGGCACATTTTGGCTGGTCCTGCCATGAAGGTATTTTCTGCATGCTGGAGTTTTTAAGAGTGCTGATTTATGTCATTTTGGCAACAACGTACTGACATTTTTCTACCATTTTGCAATTGCTATTCATTCATTGAAGCATGTGGCCAGCCTTGAGAAATCAGTGAGAACTCTTAAATGCTGACTGCTGGAACCTATGAAGAATGAAGCCTTCATTATCACACCTGAATTTTCACTGAACCTTGCTTCCCTGTCCAGAGGCACTCTCTCCTTTACAGAAAACACCCCACCTGCCATGCCTGACTTTCTTGAATGTATTTGCAAGGACTGTGCATTAAGTAAAACACCTGCTTTCTAAAGAAAATAACATAGCCCTGCTAAAAACACCAGTGTATTGTATTCTTTGAGAGTCACTGCATGCACCTGTAGGAGCAGATTTGAGATTGCAAAGAAGACCTCCACACTTTCCAGCTGTCTTAAGCTTGCAATGACAAAAGACTTTGCAGTGCATAATGATGTCTCCAAACAAAAACACATAACTATGCTGGATAAAAAAAAAGTTTTTGCTTGCCAGAGATCTCAAGCTCTATGAAATAGGTTTTGACTCTTAAATTGAGACAAAAGTATTAAAATAAAATTAAATGAGGTAACCAAAGTCTGAAATCCTAATACAAGAATTAAGAGGCAAGAGAAGTCATAAACAAATTACTGATATATAATTTTAAGGTAAATATGTTAATTTAAAATAAGTTTGCATACTCATTTGAAAGATGTAATTTCAAGAGAGAATAACCAGTTTAAAATTAATATAATTTATTAACAATTAAAAATTATAACACAAGCAGAGGGAGGTTGGAGGTGAAATATTGAGTTTCCTTTGATAGGTAGAATAATTATGAAGTATGCTTTTGAAGTTCAAGAAGAGAGCCTTAGGACACAACATTTTTTAAAGTAAAAATTGGCTTGCACTCTGTTCAAGTGATTTATTTTGCACTAAGAAATGGGTGTGAGACATGATGTGATTTAAAATGTCATCCCTTGATGGAACTGCTTGAGGGTGACATTTTTTTTCCTTTTTTCTCCACTTTTATTTATGTATTTGGCTGCTTTATTTCTAAAGTTTTCGATCTTACAGAACCTAACGAAATCATGTAGGTATTAAAAAACCCCAAGCCATCAACACCTTCACTATCCCCCAAATAAAGCTTTCCCCTAAAGTTCAGGAAGCTAAAAGCTAGACTCTGGAGGGAGCCACTGGGAAGGAGCAGAGCTTTCAGCTGCACCTATGGCATCTGTGCTGTGGCCAGCTCTGAGGAATGCCACTTGTACCTGCCACCAAAGGAACACATGGAACAGAGCCTGTGGGGGTGCTGCTTGTCTTCAAGACCAGCTTGTCCCACACGCCCCTGGACAGGGAGGGCTGCTCCTCCTCTGTCCTCTCTTGTTTTTTGCAGGGACCTGGACTTACCACCTCTTTCAGGTCTTTTTAGCAGCAATGACACGGTGACTTCTGTGACACGTGTGCTTGCACTGGCCTTCCCTGTTAGGAGGAGACGAAGCAACAGGCCCAGGGGACAGAGGTTGTGCTGCGGCCAAAATGCACACTTGCTTTGCAGACCCACCCCCTGAGAAGCTCTTGCTTAACCTTGTGGAATTTTTGCATGCCTGGTGGTTTTTATCATAAATATCACTTTTTTATTCAAAGCTCTAGCTGTTGGAGGCGAAGAATTTATGTGAGAATGTCATAAATTTAACTTCAGTGTGAGTCCCACGATGTTTTGCCTACTGGTAGCAGAATAGAACTTGCGAGTCCTGGATGGGACAGACTTCTGCATACACAGTAGCACAGTTGGGCAGCTGTAGGGCAGATCCACCTGTGCTTGTTACATAAAGAAATATTAAAAAAATAACCGAAACAAACATCACCTCCACCCCCAAAAAACTCCCCCAGGAAAAAACCCCAAACCAGACAACAAACCCCTCCAGTTTCATACAGATCTTCTCTGGAAAGCTGTGAGATATGGATGCTCTCTCTCCGAGTTCTGCAGGCTGAACAACTGAAAACCAGGGGACCGTATTTTGTCACTAGCACACATAAATTATAACCTAATACACACAGGGCACATATCTGACAAGTGGGAGAAGCCACTTTTTTCCTTGTCATTTTTTCAGATAAAATTGCCATCTAATCTAAAACATGGCGGTCTTGCTGAAAGTCTAAGAATTCTCTTTGTATGAGGAGCTGTAGCAAAGTTCATAGCCAGACTTGTTTTAAAAACACAGAAGTTAAAAATAACTGCACAGGCAGGGAGCAGGATCCAACTCTAAATGGGTGGCCCAGTTTGCTCCCACAGTCAAACAAAACTGTAAACAAAACCCAATGCTTTTGTTTTTAGGCTGTTGCTGATAGCTTTTCCTCTTCCATGGGGAAATGTTGGGGCTTCCCCATCATTTGACAATTTTCAACCATTTTTGTGGTCCTTGTGAAAGGTCTGTGCCAACAAAGTACTGGTGTCATTTTGACTGCAAGCAGCACAATACTGGGAAGGTGTTATTCACAGAGGAGAGGGAGTAGCTTTATTTTTTATTGAAGAATATTGGAAAGATATCTGCAGGAACTTTGCAAGGAACTCACAACACTTTTCTTCTGGGCCTGCTACAGAAGTTGCTGCTGCCCTGGTTAGCAGACAGAGTTGCTACTGCACTGGGAGATGGATTGGCTCCTTTTCTGCTCTGACAGCCACGAGGCTGCATGAATTACACAGCCTGGTGTTCTGGGGGGAGCAGTTCCGGAGGATTCATCCCAGCTGGGTCTCACACCAGGTGGTAAAACAAACTATAAATGGCTGAGGGGCTGGGGAAGTGGGTTCCCTTCTTTCCTGCTGTGCTGTGGGCAGGGACTGCTGTGGGTGATTGCTGTCCTTCTCGATGCACAATGGAAAAAGCTGAGACTTTGGAAAAGGAGGAGGGGGTAAGCCATATCTAAACTAGTATTAAGTCTGGTATAATTGGAAGTTTGTGGTTTTTTAAAAATGTTTGCTTGAAGAACCACATCAAGTCTGTGTTTTCTGATTTATGTTGATCCCCAGCCTGGATAAAGCTTGTGTTGCATTACTTTGCAGGCTATGTCTACTAAATATGGCACAGAGAGGTCTCTCTATCAATCTCTGAAGTGGGAGCATAATATTTGTTGATCTTATGAGGATTTTTTTCCTGAGATAATTTTTTTTTTTTTTAAACTGTAAATCTTTTGAGGCTCAGTTCTTGTCTTGTGTGACTGCTTGGTGCCAAGCAGAGGTGATGTTAGATGCAGACTGTAAAAAGTGCCATAAAATCCATGGGCGCAAGGGCTAAAGAATTAAACGCCATTCCTTTATTTTAGCTGTTTAAAATGGTGACAGTCCATGGAAAGCTGTAGGCATGTTCTCCATTACCAACTCATATTTTAATACGTGGTCTCAGGGGAGCAAAAACATCTGCTATTTTCCTAAAGGTGGTATTCCCAATACTTTACACCTCTGATACAGTGTGAGGGATAAAGTCAAACTTTGTATCTGTTGCCCAAGATATGTTTGATGATATTGTAGCCTATGGTGTCCTACTGCTGAATCAGCTCTTGCAAGAGGCTTGGAAATGTGTTACAAAGCTGGGAAACACACGGCTAATCCATAAAACCTTAAATATATGTAAAGCAATGTGCAAATGACACCTACTAACTGGAAGTTGCTACAGATAAAAGAGATCTGGCAGCTGAATCACAAAAATATTATTCAGAGTAAATACTTACACCAAATTAATAGCCTAGAAACAGTTCCACCGCTCAAGCAGCCTTCAGAAGTATCAACTGATTTGAAAGAGTGGGCTGCTGTTAAAATAATAATGAATCCAGGCTTGTCCTTTCTCCTTGGTATCCTCCAGGCTTTCTCTGGTGGGGTATTTTGACTGCTGGGAGGATTTTAAAGAACTTTCTTATTACTGATAAATATCAAAGCTGGTGATACTGCTGTGTGTGACTGAGGGTTTGCAATATGAGAACATTAAACACTGATGCTATACTTGATGCTGTAAGAATTTCTGCTACTTTAGCAAAAAATATCCAGGAAATATATCTAGTCCTTTCCCAGAGGGGAGTGGGCATGTTAAAATGAATAACTAGGAACCTGATGTGTTGTTGGCGTAATCCATTTGCATCTTCAGCTAATGAAAATCTACTTGTTTTAATTTTGGTGCGGCTTATGTTGTCCCTCAAGTGCAGTGTCTTGTTTGGTGGTTCAGGAACTGCTGGCCACGCAATGTGAGGGAACTCCTTCCTTCTGTTCAAGCCAAAAGGATGCTCTAGAAATTAGGGTGGTGATCTGGGATGTGGCAGCTTTATGCTCACCACTCTGCTCCCTGCGTATGGTGTTAGGTTTTGCCTCACTGTTGAAAATAGTGAGGATACAGGGGTGGTGTGAGACTGCTAAAAGATGTCTTTTGATTGTACAGTGGTGTTATGGGTCTTGCCAAAGAATATAATCTACCTTCTGCATATTAATATCTAGAAAGCTTGGCAGCAGCTTGAACTAAAGCTTCTACCATTCTGAAGAAAAAGGAACAAGAATATTACTTTAGTTTTTTTTAGTTAAGGACTTCTGACGTGCTGTAACGCAATAAGATTATCTGAGTTCTGCTTACTGTGGGTCTTTTTCAGTGTTGATAGAGAGCTCATCTGCCGAGCTCAATGCTGCCTGGTCAGGGCTGCTTCTGCCCTGGGAGCTGGCTTGCTGAAGGCTGGGCATCTGCACTGCATTGCAGGGTGCTCTGGGGACATGCCTTCAGTGTGTGATCACCAAAGCACCGCGCCTTCACACAGGGCAGGTATTCCTGGGTGGTTACTATTGCCTCACAGGCTGTGGTTCAGCTATGTGCCTTACAGATTGGGCATGAGACATATAAAAGTCTATAAGATAGTGCCTTTTGAATTTCCTGCTCATAAACACTGTGAAAGGCTACCGATGTCTTACAGATTCTTAAGAAAATTGAATATTCCTCATGCATTTCTTCTATTACGTGTAGTCAGTGCTCAGGATCTCTAAGGACCAGTTCTGTTCTTCTGAAATTATAGCTAAGTTAAAATCCTAAATTTCTTAAGCCAAAAACCTCATTATAACTATTTGACCTCATTATTTATTGAAGAACACTGTCAAATCTTAAATAGAAGAAAGAAACCAGTATTATACTTGTCAGAAGTAGGAGGGATACATCCTGGCACATCTGTGGATGTTGTCTCACCTTCTCCCAAGGAGAGCTCCAGGGCCACATGGTGTCTCTGGGTGCAGGATTCTGTACTTGGAGCTGTGTGTTAGTGCCCATCCAGAGCGGCAGCTCGGTGGTGGATGCATATCTGAAGCGCCGCAAGAGTGCAAGTCATTCCAGCAAGGGTCTGGTGTAAATTACACATGGTAAATTGGCTCCAGATAAGTCTGGTTTGGACTGTGGAACACGAAGAACTTGTGTGGTGTGCTAAAACTCCTATTTCTTGCTCAGACCCTGTCTTTTCACAAGGAGCTGCTGTTGAAGTCACAGATATACAGATCTAGAGTCTGGCAGGTTTGGGATGCAAAATCCTACTGGATCACATTTTCCTGCCATCACAAAGGCTGCTATCAGCCTTCTGGGCTGATTACTTAACTGGGATATAGGCAGTGGTATCTCAGAGCTGTATCAGATACTTCATTTATCTGTAGCAAGTTCTCTTTAAGTGGCAGTACGCATCTTGATTTTAATATATGCAGGCTGAGATTATGGAAGAGGTACACATGGTATAGTTGTTCAAACCTCAAAATATGTTTTAAATAATTGATCTTCATCCATCTAAAGTAAAGATCAGTTATTCAAAACATATTTATATTTGCAAAAAAACCAAAACCAAACAGTATGACAAAATAAATACTTATAAATAATTTAAAACATTATTCTGAGGCTTTTAATGTTGCAAAATATGCATCTTCAACAGCGGTAAAACTTCAATAAATATGATTTAACAATCCTTTGTACATTTAATACATATTTGTGCTATTGAGTAGAAAAAAAAAGAGATTTAATAAAATGTTTGACAATGTGGTGGATGAGCAAAGCCAGCCTTTAAATTTACACCTGTTTAGTGAAAGGCATGAGCAATTAAAAGTAAATGAGAAGAAACTGGTGTTTATTAAGAATTCCTAATTACTGATCCAGTACTGGGTGCAAAGCAGTGCTTTATAATCTGATAAAGCTGTGTTGGGAGCCTTTGGGCTTGACCTTGGGAAGCTGTGAGGGTGGCCAGACACTTTAATAGGCTTTCTAGAGAGGTGATTTGTGTCCCAAGCCTGTCAGTGATAAGGGGTATTTGCACAATGCACTTAATGTGAGTTAATTTTTGGTCAGGCAGTTGGGCTGGAGGATCATGGCACATCCATTCCAACTGAACTTTCTGTACCAAGGGATAAATGTTCTGTGAGGTTCTGCACGCTGTTAAGACCAAGAAGTGCAAAGTGAATTTTAAAATGGTTGGGGGGTATCTGGAAGAGAATTTATCTCAACTTTTTTTTTTTTCCCTGGTTGCATGCCATGGTCCCCTTGTCCTGGGGAATTTTAGTTCTATGCCCGAATCTTCCCTGTTGATGCAAACAAAAGGTGATGTAAATATCTTGTTTTATGATACAAGAGGCTGGCTGCCCTTCCTTGGGCAGTTTCTCCTGACTTTAGTGGCTGCTTCTCTGAAATAAAGACAGCAGAGCATGCACCAAAACAACATTTAAACAGTGGGCTTCAGTCTCACTTGTAATGTAATAAAGTTGCCTGCCTGTGATTTCTCTTCTTTTTGTAAAATAGCTATTCTTTGAAATCCACTTCAGATACTGAAGTTCCTTTCCTTTAGTAAAATCAGTTCTGGCAGAAGTAAAGAAAGGCATGTTTGCAGTTTGTAGACTTTGAGCTGGCTTTGACTGTGTGCCCATCATATGTTGCCATAATGCAGTTAGCTTCTTTGGAAATAATTGCTGATCTCATGAAGTTGTAGGCTTGTCCACATGAGTGGTGCTTAATAACTGAGAGTGTGAATGAAACTCCATTATCTTTTCTTCAGGTCTCTATGTGGATACTCTTGACCAGACTACCTTAATGAGGTTTGGGCTAATCCACATTCGAAGTTACTTAGCATATTAATCTGTTCCATGCTAACTTTTCCCATGATTGGCAAGCTCATAAATCACCTGTCTCTTCTTTCTTTCATTCACCCCCATTACATAGCAGTGTGATGATATAATCAGTGTTTCTGAAGTATTCTCAGCTTGGTATTCCCCAGTTAGAAGTTAAATGTTTGATGTTGTGCTCTCTGTGAGATGATGGGGGTACCTACAGAGATGTGAAACTCCTGGGTCTCTGCAGTGAAGAAGTTTAGGTGAGCACCCATCTTCCATACTATTGAATAATATTTTGTGTGCTTTTATGGAAAGGGTAATGCAACACAGAATATTGTACATGGGTTCTTCCAGCTCTGAATTAGTCTCTTTTATCTGTCCCTGACCACAACAGATGTTGGCAGCCTTTCTATTCCATATCCTTAAGTCAGACTAAGAATATAAGTTCCGCTTAGAGAAGCTGTAAGGGAAAATTTAACCCTTTCATAAGGATTTTTACTATGTTTTTTTCTTGAATACTCTTGACTTAATTTAAAGGGAAAAAAGGTCAGCAAATGTCCAGATTGACACAGTCTTTGGGGCATCCTCAGTTTATATTCCATAGAAGTGCTCATTGATCCCAGCATTTTCAATCAAGTTCCCTCTTACAGGGGACCCAGGGACAGAGGTTAAAAAGGTTGTAGTGAATGTTTCTAATGCAGTTTGCAAAAGAATTTACATGGAATGGCAGCAGTTCTGTAAAAGGCTTGTGAGTATAACCTTCAGCATAGACACCAGAGGCAGTACTGGCCCTATCTGTGGAAAAGTAGACCATCTGACCCTTCTCAAACAATTGATCAGGTGATTCTGTTGTATTTATTATGGTATGAAACCTCCTTTTAAAAGTTTGAAGAAGTTTACTTTTTCCCTGTAGGCAGAATTAACAAAAGCTTCACATTTCTAGATTCTCTTCAGGATGACCTTGGACTGTTTTCTTTCATCTTAGAACAAATAAAAGCAAACAAAAAAAAAATCTATAATTTAAAATAACTATAAAAGTGCAGGTTTTTTGTTCCTATACTTTACTAAATAAAAGCACTCATCAGAAAATCATTATTGAAAGAAAGCACTATATACATGTGTCTATACCGTAATAATTTGAGAAGTGCCCATTATATCTCCAAAGAGCCCTTGCCGACTGTTCACTGCTGCTCTCCAAGATGACCAGCTGTTGGAAAGACCTTGGCAATGGCAGAACCCAGCCAGCATTCTTGTACCCTGCTGCACTCGTGCCTCCAAGAGAGCCCTGTACAGCCTGATGTGTAGCTAGTTACTTGTCTTCAAGGGAGAGGGATGTAAGGATCTAATTTTACTGACTGACATGGACTGCAGAAGCATACACAGCTTGCTCATATCTTTTGTGGACTTGGAAGCGGAGCCACCTTTTTTCTTTTTTCTTTTTTTTTTTTTTTCCTTTCCACCACACAGAGACGCCATCACATATGTTCAGAGGCTGATGAGCTGAAAAGATCTGGGAGCCACATGCGACCAGCAGAACGAGCATCGGCCCAGAGTAGAGTTTCAGTGGGAGATGACTTTTGGGAAAGTTCCCACAGAAATACAATGGTAGCGTTTCTGTCCTTGCTCAGCCTGATTTCATTTATTCTGAGGCTACTTTACGTGTCCCTGGCACCACAAAAATAAATCAGGCATAAGGAGCACTTGAGATCCCCTCAGTGCTCTCTGGCATCAGCAGAAGGCTGCCAAAGGGCTGTTTGTGTCCAGGTGGACCTGTCCTGCTGTATTTATTCCACACTATCCTGTGCTGAGTCACAGTGCCTGCCCCACAGCCAGGAACAGGAAGGGATTGTTTTCATTAGGGGACATCAGTGCTATCTGGAGGTTGCAGAGTCCTGGGGTACAGAGCGTGCTGAGGGAGGCTCACAGAAGCCTTTTTGGAATGCCAAAGCAGGAAAATGTTACTGTGGCAAATGATGCTGTTGGAAAGCTGATATTTCCAATAATTCTGCACGACAGTCTGTCCTGTTGGAGCTCGATCTCCCAAGTGTAGAAAGGGGAGTCTGATCCCTCCTCTCCCACGAGAACAGAAGCAGAAAGCCTCAGGAGGCTGGGATGACTATCCAAGTAGGAAGGTCTCCAACCAGTTCACTTGGTAAAGTGTGGGCATCACCTTCTTCAGGGGAGGCCTGCAGGTCCTCTGCCCTCATTTGCCTCCAAATCAGTCACCCCTTCAGAGAAGAGAGCAACAAAAGCAGGCCAGAGGAAATGCAGAGGAAAAGTTGTATTTCCTCCAAGTTCGTTATCAAGGTTATAATGGACTTTTTGGGTAGACAGGATGCATGGCAGGAGGAAGTGGTGGTTGGGGTGGCAGTGGGGGCAAGTGGTGAGGGCTGCTCTCAGAAAGTGTTGGTTTTGTTCACCCACAAATGAAATGCTTCGTACTGAAAACATTTTGGGCTCAGTAAAATGGCTTGCTTTTAGTGTTGTAAGAAAAATGAAAATTTTGGAGGGGTTGCAGTCAAGACCCTCCCCTGTCCTCCCTGTTTTGTCAGCCTGGAAAATCGGCTATTCCTGTAATCCAAGTCCCAGGATAATACCCAATGTAAGGGACATATTCTGAAACGTCTTATTGTGGTGAGGGCTTTGGAGCTTCTCCCAAGAGACTTCTCTTGCTGAGGGCTCTTCTCTCATGCTTAGCATGTGATTTAAACAGCAGCACATCCTGCAACTACTATAAAATAATGTGAAATTACTTTAGAGGATGCCAGGCCTGTTGGTAAATGCTGTCTAATAATTGATTGTTGTACTGCTTCTTAGTTTCTTGTGGTAATGTAGTCTTCCTCTTTGCAAGATTATTGGTCTTTTAAGTGGGATCCAACCACTTTCCTCAAAAGAGTGGAATACTAGATTCAGCTAAGAAACACTTTGAAATTATATTTTACCTAAGGCTGCCAGTGTTGCAGAACATGAAGGGATAATATTCTTTCTCTCCCAATTCACATGCACATGATTAATTGCATTGTTTATCCATGACTAAATACTGTATAAAGCTCTCTTTATCAATCTCCATTCCAATTCAGTAGTGATATATTTTTAGATTGTATGTATAATCTCTAAGTGTTAATTTTTTCTATTTTTTTAATATGTACTTTTGCATTTACATAAAATTCTAATATACTGGAAGTCTAATAACTGTTCCTTTTATGCTTGATAAACACACAATAGTAATTGAAGAATATGGGCTAAAGATGGAATATGAGCCAAACTGCACAACTGAGAGCAATACATTGACTTCCTATATTCTTGCTCTGTTTTTGGGATGACTTTCATAAAAGGATTCCTAAAAACATCCAAAGTTGCTTCTACCTGCCAAGAATACGGGAAAAGTCCCATTGACTTCATGTTTGTTTACACTGCTGTGTGGGACAGACATGCTAGAGATTAGCTCTAAATAAAATGGATTAAATTCCATAAGTGCAGGAGACAGTCTGGAATACCTATAATTGGTCTAAGAATAGGACTTATAGATAGGAAAGGTGTAAAGGAATGAATTAGGTACTCAGAAAGTTCTCTTTTCTCTGTTAGTGCATTCCTCTCATGGCCCAGTCCAGTGTAAACCTGGAGCTGACATAATTATTCCAATTTTTTAAAATTATCTTTTACTAATTAGGGCCAGTCCACTTCTGTGAAGTAGGCTATGGTGTCAGGTAAACAGGCTATCAAGGCTGCTCTCCTCCAGAGGTCTGTGAACCTGAAAAAAGTCTGGCCTGTCATCCAACAGGTAGAGATTGAGATTGGAAAAGTACCCATCCAAATCACGTTAAATTCCTTGAGCACTTGTGTAACGTTGGAAGAATATGGGGCTCAAGATGCTGAATTTGGTTACCTGCCCGCAGGCTAATTTTGTGGCTGAAGAATTCTGTTAATGCTGGTGAGTGTTCACGTGAGACATTGGGTCATGCTGCAATCACACATCTTATTGCATCCTCCAAAAAGGCTGTGGGTGAAATACACAAAGTCAGATTTTCTGTTCTCTGGGTTAGTTCTTCTGTCTTGGTCTTTTGAACCAAGTTTTCTTGTGAAATAGTCCCTAAGTTAAACTTTTACTAACCTCCTATGGCAACTAAACAGTTTCATGAGCTGGATACTGAGAATCATTATGGAAAAAAGTCTGCACTAGCTGACTCGGAGCAGGTTTTTTTTTTTTTTTTTTAATTTAAATTGTGATCCTCAGTGATATGGGACTTTGAAATAGTGTTTCAGTTTAACAGGCTATTTCTCTCTTCTGCATAATATCCCTTTCTTGTCTGCATATTTTTATTCTGGGATGTGTCTAGTATTAAAATATATTCTGCCTCAAACAGTGACCACTGTATCAGACAAATGTAGCTTTTCTGATATTTGACTTTCAAGGAGTGTTCAAGAATATGGTGTAGAGAATCCTTGAGTCTGTCCATCTATGAACTTCAGTAACATTTGGCCACCTGAATCTCTAGACTGAAATTTCACTCTGCCATGGTCGTCTTTCATCTCATGCCTTGAATATTGCCTCCATCTTGTTGAAAAAAGAGGGTTGGAAGAGACGGGTAACTCCTCTCTCCTATTTCACTGCCATCTGATGCTTTGGCTGCAGATGGTGGCTGACTAATGATGAACATCCTGTTCCCTTATGCTGCAGGAAGTCCACACAGGAGAGGTAAGAGCACAGACGCAAGGGCAGCCTGCTGGGCTCCCCACCCTTCGGAATCTGCGAGTGGCAGAACTGTGCTGAGCTTCCAGAATGTGGGAATGACACAAGAGATGGCCTTGTAACTCCTGATGCTTTGTGGGTGATTGCAATGGTGATGCACCTCACTGACTGGTTTTTAACTAATTGCTGCATTTTTTTAAGGTTGACAATTTTAACCCATGAAATTTTTATGGCTTTTTGGAGCCTTGTGACCAGATCTCTGCTCAAATGTATGTTAAAAGATAGTAGATATTCAAAGCAAAATAATTGTTCAACCTGGAGAATACTCACCCTCAGAAGTGATAGAGCCTTAATACATAGGTCACATCAGAAAAGGTGTACCATGATCATGGTCATCCTAGCATGAGGGTTCTTCATTAACTAGTTGCTAGTTAATATTCTTTAATGTACAGGAAAAGATACTAAATTTGCAGGCTAAGTAATTTCTCTGTTTTAATGTTCCATAGGTTCCAGTGTTTGGCATAGTAAACTTCATGTGGTAAATTACACATAGGTTTTTTTCACTTTGCTTTTGAAATTCTATTAATAAAGTCCCCAAAACTTGCCTGTAAATCTTCAGAAAAAGAACCTAAGTATCTGGCTAAGAAATCCTGAGTGATTTCTGCTTTCTCCTACCTTCCCCTCTGCTACAAATGCCTAATGTTCAAAAAAGGAAAAAATCTAAGGATAAACTGAAACTAGTTTTAGGAAGCTATATGTCACAAGCAGGTAGATCCAAAAATAGGGTATATCTGCTATTAGTGATATCTGTTCTAAGCCTCCCAAAGCAGGCTAAGAACTCCTTAGGGCTTCAAGGAGCAAGATGATGGATGTTAAAGTACTGTAATTTTTAGGCATTTTTCAAAATAAGTGGCTATTTTTCTTGCCATTTGGTGCTGCAGAACAGTATTGATGGTAACTAATGCAGTGTAGGTTTAGACAAAAAGTAGCCACAGCAAGCAATTTTAAAAGTCTCTCCAACATTATCTGATATTGTAAATAAATAGGAAAACATGATCACATGACCTGATTCATTGGCATAACTACGGGATACTAACACTGTATGGAAGTAGAATAGAATTTAAAGTAACTTACAGAAAAGGTTTTCCAACGCCCATTCTCAAGTAATTCTGTATGTACCGCTTTTCAGTGTTTTGTTAGATATTGTGCAGTTTTACAAGTGCAGTTCGCTCTGGCAAAGTTCATCAAGAGTTAGACATTTTACAAGTATCTGGTGGCTTGTGATCCTTCCGTTATATTAATTTTACTCAAGGTCACAGGAGAAGCATTGTTTCTATGCCTTGGGAAAAAGCTGTAAACCTTACAGTAGGGTTTCCTTATAAAGTATTTGCAGCTGTTGATTTTTCTCCAACCCTCTTTTCTCCTGTTTTTTGACACTTTCTTCAAAAGGTTAGTCATTTTCAAGAAACATCATAATTCTGTGATTTATTTAGCTTGTGAGCTTAAATTTGGCAATCTTAACTTCAAGTAGCTCCTTTCCCTACAAAGATGGGAAAACAGAAGAAGGCTGATTGAAAGAAATCTTCCAGGCAAAAATTTTCAAATAAGATTGTTGAGAAATAATGCAGTTTTTTATTTAGAAAATACAGTTATTAAAACAAACAGTGAAATAATTATCATTGTGGGGCAGCTGTTCTGTGAGGGTTGCAAAAATGAAGATAAGGGTCCACACTCAGGGGAGGGAAGGGGAGCAAAGACCGAGAATGTTCAGTTGAGAGTCAGGCGAATAATGATAGTTCAGCATGTCTAATTGTCTAATGCTGCAGCATGTATAAACTAGGGCAAGCTGTATATTACAGAAATGAAAAGCAACCCAAGGCTGTCGACTTTTTCTGTGAGTTCTGCTCTACTGCAGAGGAGTTGGCCTTGATGGGAGTTGTGCTTTCTGCCGTGCTTGCTGCTTGGCTCTCGGTGTGGAAGTGGGGATGTCATTCAGTCAGTTTCGAAACATGCAGTTGGATCAGCACGGTATTGCTGTGAAAGACTTGGTTTATAATTTTGTCTTTGAATTATCTCCAATTAGTCCCTCTGCCTTGCCTTCAGAGATTTGAGCTGGCAAGTGCTCAGCATTGCTCTAAGTCGTGTCTTTGGATGTGAACTGGAAGTCTTCCTTGTGACCTTCCAAGTTGGCGCGTGGAGTGCTGCGTGCAGGATGTGCTAAAGAGAACAGGAGTGGTGCTGGGGCAGGGAGGCTTTGCATCATCTGGCTCCAGGCATTGGAATTGTGCTGGCTAGGAGCTTCATCTCCCTTGCAGTGAGTGCAGAGACAGACTCCTCACAGGAGAGACTCGGAGAGCCCAGACTAGAGGTCTATCTCTTACAATTTTTTTTTTGAGTTTTGGAATGACAGCATCTGGAACAACACTTCTAAAGACATTAATACCTAAAAAACTCCTGTTTGTGAAACTACTGAAAGAGATGGAAGCTGGCACTGGGGAAAGAAATAATGGAAGCTAATAAAGTGTAAAAGATTCCAAAGAATATTTAGCTTGGGAACTTCTATTTTTCCAGTGTCACAACATTCTGCCTTCCAAACTCACTGTGCTATATCACAAAATTTGTTCCTCAGTTGCCTCCATGGGTATTTATGTCTATTGATCATCACTGTCTCTTTTTTCCTCCCTGCGTCGTTTGAATCTATCTTTTAATCATCTTGTTAAAGATCTTAATTTAATCTGTATATTGTATTTGGTAGTAAAAGCTGGCTAATGAAGAAGTTAAACTGAACTAATTTTTCTGTGCTGGGAAGGGCTTGATGCTTG
Source organism: Origma solitaria (assembly GCA_013397895.1). Lineage (NCBI taxonomy): Eukaryota > Metazoa > Chordata > Aves > Passeriformes > Acanthizidae > Origma > Origma solitaria. The sequence goes on from VZRL01000500.1 coordinate 1,190,865, forward strand.
TGTCCCATCACATTTTCTTGTACTGGGTCATTCAGAGCTGAGCACTGTTCCAAGTTTTTCCTAGATTAGGGTGCTGTCAGCTGCTCATGTGGGATACTAGTGAGCCTCATGCATCTCAAGGACTGAAACTGTTTTGGCTCAAGATGTAGCAAACATTATTTAATTGTTTTCCATCTTAACTTAAATCTTTGCAAAAATTAATGTAAATTAACAGGGTACTTTAAATGAAAGGAAATTACTTAGCATGGCATCCACTTATGGAATAAAAATAAAAGAAACAAGCAGGTGCTTCTTTTTGGCAGTACCACTTTAACTGGCGCTGAAGCATGAAAAGAGTAGTGCTTTACATGGGCAGCCATGCTCACACAGGATATCGAAATATCAGGTATAGAATGTCATCTCTCAAAACTCAAAGTCAAGTTCTGATTTTGGGTACCCTGCAGGAAACTAAGTAGTTGCTGTCCATGTATCACTGTAAAAACCAGTACCTTAGAGAGGCAGGAGCACGGACACTGTGGAGGGATTTGCAAGATCCTCATGCTTGAACAAGGATTAAACGACCGCCTCTGCTCCCCACTGCCATAGAACTGAGTTTATCTGTGTTTTTAGTCTTTATAGTGCCAGGCTCCTTTTGGTTCTGTGGGGAAATGCCGAAACCAGTGAGAGGACCTTACTCCAAGGGGTTGCCTGTTCAGGCTGAAGGCTCACCAGACAGAGGTTATTGAGCCATCAAATTGGAGAGTGTTTATCAGAAGTAAGCAGACTTCTGAACTGCTTGAAGTTGCTCTGTGAGGAGTGTAAGGTCACAGGTCAGATCCTTCATAAGCTTTCAAAGGTGAGAGCCAGCACTTTGCAAACTGCCAACATAAACATCTCCTTTCATATAATTCTGGCAAGTGTCAGAATATGCAGATATATGCATATGTCTCCAATCACCAAAAATCGTTCCAGGGTCAGAGTAAAAGGAAAGCCACAAAACCGTATTTTTAAACACCTTGATATAAACCCATGGATTTCAGCACACGTGAACTTTGGAGAGTTTGAAAACCTTATCCTGATTTGGATTTTGTCTGTAGCACATCTCTACTATAGTCAAGTTGACTGTGCTCATGCCTTTTAGTAGTTATGCCAGAAAATACCCAGAGACAGATTTCTGTAATTAAAATCCTGATTACTGAGTAGATCAGCATGTGATGAGGCAAAAAATGGTGGCTAATATCTGATGTTATCTTGCAAAAAAGAGAGCCCTAAGCTTGAATTTGTTTAATGCTCATTTGACTTCCCATATGCAATGATAATCATCATCTTTTGACAAGCACAGCTGTGATAATGGGTGAGAGCAGGAGTGTTGCTTGCTTTGGTTTGCTTTGCTGAGCATGACATTTAAAAGCAGGGAAAGGGGTTTGTTTCAAACCTTACAAGGAACATTTTCAGAGTCAAGCTTCACCTTCTCACTGCTGTGGCATGAGGTGCTTACAGAGCTGACCAAGTGTGACCCAGTGTCACCACCTGGCCACAGACACCTTCTCTGCTGCTGCTGAAGGACAACTCTGTAGCTGGCACTGGCTTCAGTACATATCTGTAAAATAGGCTGAATTATGTGCTTGACTTCTGGAACAAGGGACAGCATTTAATGACCTAAAAAACCACCTGAGAACAAGATATACTTGTATGTAGTCAGTGTTTCTCATGAATTGGAAGCTTGGCAAAGAAGACTACCAAAATTACTTTATTCCCTCTGAAATTTCAGTGCTTCTGAAAATCACATCCATAGAGAGCTGTAGTTAGACACTGACAAAGAATCTGTGCTTTTAATTAAATTGTAAGTATTTCTGGGTAGTGATTACAGTTGTTTTAATTATTTCCTGTAAGTACAATATTACTGGCTCACAGTGGAGCTTTTCAAAATACATCTCTCTATCTAGAAGGACAAATAGTATGCTCTGATGAGTGAACTCATGTGATTTGGAGATGCTGTAGTTAACAGGGATTAGTGTTTCTATGATTTTAAAGATTTAGCTGTCATCTTTCATTTACTTTTAAATCTCACTTTTCTTCTTTTTATCCTGAGGGCATTACAGAAGGAGTTTCTTGCTAAATTTATCTTGGAGTTATGCAAACTGAGAAAAGAAAATTAAAAAATACCCATAGTTCCCACAAAAGGTATAGGGATTATTCAAGCTTTGTTGGGAGGGAAAAAAAAAGCAAAAGAATAATGAAGAAGATAAATACTTCTACCATGTAGATCAAGAGGGTATCCTATCTTAGAGAATATTGTGTAGAGTGGAAAAATCATCCTGGTGCCTGTGGGGTGGTGGGTATGACTTTCCAGAGGTCCCTGTTGAGCGGTCCTCTGGTCACTCTTATCTATTCCCTGTAGCTCCAACTTTAGAACTGCGCAAATCGCCTCCTGTCACACGAGCAGGGGGATCTGCTCCTGCTCTTTGAGCAATATTGGCAGCACTGCTCAAACGAGGAGCACGTGTGGTGCCATATAATGGAACAGGTTCTTCTATGTGAGGTTGCCTGAGCTGAGCTGCCTCACAGTCCTTGCTGTCTCTGCCTAGGGAAGGGTTAAGGTGGGACTCTGGGAATACCTTAATGGGGTAGTGCACCTCTGGTCACATCATAAGGAAGGTGTCCTGCTGTAGACCCCACAAATAAGAGGGCCAGGATGTATGAACGAGTAATCCACTTTGAATACAGTTTAGCCGCTAATTTCAGCATTTATGCTAAAGGAGCATTAATATTATTGTATATTTGCTCCACAGAGAGAAAAATTTTAGTGTAAATTTATAAATACAAAAGAAAAGTTTTTGTCTTTGCAAGAAATCAACCCCTGAAGAGAGCCACTTTTTGTTGCTCTCCACTTGGACCTTGAGCCATTGACCACAACTGCCATACAGCCAATTCCTTATCCATCTGTCAAATCCATGTCTCTCCAGTTTAGTGACCGTGTCATCTGGGCCAGGGGCAACATTTTAACATCTATTTAACACCTAATGTAGTAATTCCCTTACCTGAGGAACCTGAATTTTCTAGAGCTGGTTACAGGTAATGCAAGTACTACAAGGTGCCAGATGGAGCAAAGTGTCCCAGATAGGCAAGGAAGGGGTTTCTTCTTCAGAGAAAATACTTGGTTATTTTGGAAGAGTCGTATTTCACTTTGTATTTGTTGCTCTAATGTCCTATGAAGTACTCATTCAGTGAGTATGGTGTTGTCTCTGAGGATTGGTCACCAGTATTAATTCCTGTCATTTTTTTCTCAGTGTCTGAAATGAAAGTAATTTTTAAGTGCTTCACTGGGTGATAATTGGTATAATAACTTGTTCTTCTATGTTTCGAAGTTAGTGTATCTGTGTTTTCCTCCTGATATTTTCATACTTCCCAAGGGGTCTTTTAAAGTGCCTCTCAGAGATTTTCTAATTGTCTTCATGTCATAATCCCCCAAACCATTTATTTATGAAAATAAATGTCATCCTAGTTTTTAACACTTCCATATGTAGCCTTGCCTGTAAAATAACTGAACTGAAATCAAACACTGCTTCCCACTTATGCAAAGTTTGTTTCTTATTAGACCATTTCAAAAAGACATCTATTATGGTAATAATTTCAGCTATTCATATCAACTTTCTCTCAGAATTTGTGCTTCACCTCTTTCAAAGGCTTGCTGAAACCTTTCTTCTAACCCTCCTCCAACTCTCATCTTTACTTCTTTTGATTTTTTTAATAGTTTTTTTTTTTTAAACCTTGCAAATCTTAACTGGCTCTGCCTTCTCATTTAGTTTCTTCCTCCTCCTCTATTTCCAACACAGATTATTCTTTGTCCTTGGAGCTTTGAGTGGTCCCATGTGAACACTCATCCGTTGTTACTGCTGCTTTGCTGACATGAGTGTTGCAGCGTGCAAAACAGGAGAGTCAGCAATGCTTGGACCTTGATTATGAGAAGACCCTCCCCCTGCTACTTAAAACCTCCCTTGCAAACACTGGAGGGGAGGGGAAACACATGGTGGAGCTGATATATTAATACACATACAATAACACCAATTGCCTGCAGGAGTAAAAAACCCTGAACACCTAACTTGAGAACAAAATTAATTTTAGAATGTAGGTCATATGCTAATACGGCTCCCAGTGTAACCTGTGTAGCACCACCAAGCATAACATTGAATTGACTGTGCCTCATTTCTCTTGCTTGTTCTTTTTGCCACTTTCTGCGTGTTTACAAGTAAATTGGCTGTCAGACTCAATGGCCACATTAAAGGGAGGATTTTTTCATCTAATGATCAATAACAAAATGTTTTGCATAATTCTTATAGTGGGGGTTGGGAATATCCCTCCTTCATTACTGATGAGTGATGAGAGAAAAGTAAGGATTTCTCTCATAATCACAGTGATCCTGGTGAGCAAGCTGTGCTGTGCTGCTGTCCTACTTCTCTTGTGCTCTGCAGCAGCTGTGCCCAGATGTTCTGGCCAGGGGGACTGATGAGCTTGGCCACACTAGCCAGAAGCTGGTGTTGCTTGATGGCTGCTTTCTGTGAGGTGTGAATAGGCTTGGAGCATGTGCACAGCAGGACTGGAGTTACGTGCCTAGAGAAGACCCAGTAAATCTGGACATCCTCTTTCCTGCCTGCCCTTCACAGTTTGTCTCTGAGTGTTGGCTCACTCTTCAGCTCCAATGGGATGGCTTTTCTGCTGCTGTTGAGGTCTTATCTTTGTCACATGGTTCAGACTGTTGCAAAGTTCAGGACATTTCAACAAAGGCAGCCACAGATTTAGAGCTGCACAATAAAAACTTATGAATGCCATATGCTGACTTGGGTTATTGGGCTGTTTACTGCATAATGATATTGTTCAATTCAATACAGAGGGATGGAGAGAGATAGGAGATAGAAAAAGATGCAATATGGATCAATGTCCAAAGAAGAAAGAGGCAGAGCTCCTAAAGAACAAGCAAGCAAATGCAGAAGTGGCATTTGAGAAGAAAGTCCAGCATCTCAAGACAGAGGGATGGCTGGCTCTTTGAACCCCTAGAACACCTATCTGGAAAAAGACTGAATATCGGTGTCTAAGCAAATTGAACTAATTTCCTCCCGACACTATGTTAGTGTCTGGAGGAAATGAGCATGTAGGAAGATAGTGAACTTACCAGCTCTGCAGAGCTGGGTGAACTGCAGTATGCATTAAAATGGGAATTCAGTGATGCCAATTAGTATTGTACGAGTTTATTTTTGTTCTATTCGGCTGTTTAAAAAAAATACTTGCAAAGGAATATTTTCTTCTAAGATTATTTAAAAAATTGCTGTCTTGTATCAAAAGGCTTAAGAAAATGTTAGTCAAGCAAGACATTGTTTCAGGCAAGTAAATTTATTTTTCCCTGCCTTTGCATTTTACCTCAGTAGTAAAAATAAGGGGATTTGTGCAGAGCAAGGTCTGTTGGATCTTCCAGCAATCAGTCTGTACAGCTGTTAATAGTTGGCTTAGTACTTTGGAAGCTCCCTCCTCAAAAAGCTACCACAGATTTTATTTTAAGAAGGCTGTCAGTCTGATCACTAGCTAGGTGTGGTCTGACTTCAATGGAAGAGCAGGGAGCTGGACCTGGCAAAGGAGAGCAGGGGCTTTATTTAATGGGTACTTTCACCCAGTGTACAGCAAGTGCATCAGAATGATGCATGTTCCCTGTGCTGCCAGCACTGGGCTGCAAGCTGCTTGGCTACCTCATATCCCAGGAGCTGTGGCCCCTGCTGTGCACGTAAAAGTTGGATTTCTTGGCAGACCTGTAGCAGCCCGCCTTGATGTCCATGTGTTTGGATCTGGAGTAGTTTGGTACTGCTGCTGGCGTGTCACAGCTGGCACAGCTGTGCTGGTGTGGGCACTGCTGACAGCAGCGGGATTGAGAAATACTGCCCTGAACAGATATAGGCAAGGCCCTTGGAAGCAGAGCAGAGAAGAGGGTGCTGTCGCTTCCCACACTTATAACACAAGTTTCAGTTAGAGGAAGGACTCTTTAAATTTTGTGATTCAAGTACCTACAGCCATTTTGTTGGGCTGTTCCTAGCAAAGATGAGCACATGGCTCCTGGCATGGAGCATGTGAGCAGAGTGTGAGAGGTCTAGTATTTAATTTTTGCTACTACAAAAAGAAGTTGTTGCACTTAATTTGTGAAAGTAGCTGGAGAAGGAGGTGTTGAGAAAGGGCTGAGGCACCCAAATGGCCAAGCTCCTACCGAACAAGCTGCTGCCCATTTAAGTGTCTGCACAATTATGGTGGGGCCAGCTTGTCCCATGCTCATAACAGTGTGCCAACATTTTTACAATAAACCTTCATTTTCTAAATTTTATATTTGTCATAAAATCTTGCTCTAGGCAGGTATGTGATATATAAGATAGGAGGAAGGAGAAATGCAAATACCCATTACAAGTTAAGTTATATGTGGGCATCATGATTTTGAAGAAAGTACTGTGCCTTGGCCCTATCTAGTAGCCTGGAAATAAAGGTATGCCTGCTGTCAGGAAAAGCTGGAACCTTTGTTCTCCTGAGTGGGAAGCTGAGGGTGTTTCACCTTGCTGATGACAGGGTGGTGGGGCTGTGTGATGCTCATGTTGGCTGTCCTGGTCAGAATGGCAGCTGGCAGCAGCACTCTGAATCCTTGGGTGTGTCAGCCTCAGCTGAACTGTGCTCACCACATCTGCAGTGATCCAGCACTCTGACCAAGGCATTGCATGTCTCCACCGCATTACCATACCCTTGACTCTTGCTTGAGATGACACGATGCATTTTCCATCCCCTTTAGCTTCTTTTGTCTTTTCCCTCTGCTTTTATCTTTTGGTTTTGGGTTTGGTTTTCTTTTTCCAAAGTAGGCAAAACAAGAATTGTTTTATGATGTTTCTCAGCATCACAAGAACTCACAAATGAAATATTCAACAAACCAGTGTTGCTGATTCTCACACACCTCTGTGTTTCTCTGTAGTTCTCTGCCGTCTTTCTTAGAGGCATGGCTTTATGTGCTCTCTCCAGAGGAAGAAGTAATTCAGAGCAAGAAGGTTTTTCCCTAGTTGTCATCTGCTTGACTCTTTTGCCTCTCTCTCAGCTGTCCAGGTGCTTCTGTAGACCCCTAAACTCAGCTTTGACTGGCTCATATCTGTTGAAGGGCCTGCTCACTTACAGCTCTCTGGTGACATTTATTTGGCTAAAGATACCCCAAACAAGAGTAGCACAAAGAGCAAATTACTATTATAAGGAAAAGGCAACTTTCCTTCTGGGTAATTTGCAGTTTTTGGATAAAATATTGAGCAAGGTATTTCTAAAAAGCACTGAATATTATGAGAATACCGTGTCATACCTGAGTTTATAATCCTTTCAGTTATGTTTTCAGACTTTTACTTGCAGTTTAAAAGTGCATTGTCAGTTTTGCTCACTCATTTCTCACACCTGTAAGTGTTCACATTTGTGTAAATCAGGTATTTAAATGTCAAAACACCTAATTACAATGATGCCTTTGGTTCATCTTTGCTGTGTTGAGGTAACTGCAGGGGCCTCTGATTATTAAGTAATGGGAATTAGCAGGACAAATGTAAACATTTGTTCAAAGGGATTGTACTTAGAGACCTTAATTAGAGGGCATGAAGCCATTAAAGAGTAAAAGCTGGCTGGCCTGGGGCTGGTGGGGAACGCTGGCCTTCACAGCTATAAGCCCAGCCAGTTTCTCTACTCTCCACCATTTTATTTGTTTTTACAGAGACGCAGCTGGAATCTTCTGTTTTTTCACAGTTAAGGCTCAGACACATTTTTTCACCTCATACCCAATTGATTACTTTATGCAATGTTTGCTTTCAGCAGTGTCCTTGAAATATATCCACAGGCTTCTTTCTGGCACCTAGTCTAGCTGGCACTGACATTTGTGGAGATGCAAATTTTGCAAAACTTTTTGAATTTCTTTGTTAAAATTCATGCAGGTAAATAAAGCAGGACCTGCAAGAGCCATGGAAGTTTTAATTTGCATAGGAAGAGCACTGAACCTCAGTGGCTGGTGATTTCTTTATTTTAAAACATACATGCCGAAGAATGCTAAGCAGAATATCTTGCATGCCTTTTTCTTGATTTTAAAGAGCTTGAAAAAAGGGAGAATAAAAAAAGTCATATTTTTTGTAGGTTGAAAAAAACCCCAACCCACAAATGACAAAAATCTCCAAACAATATTATTAAAAAACCTTCCTCAAACGCCCCTAAATAAATCCCAAATGAAATGAAGAGAAACTCTTTGCTATTAGTAAAATACAAATCTTTATTTTACAAATGTTACTTTTGTGGTTATAAAGGATATCTGTTGGGCCTAAATGGTCTAGGGTTAGCTTGCTTTGTAGAAGCTTGCATGGGACTATATCCTGGCTCTGTGAGCTCTTGGTCATTATATCAATTCCTTTTGCTTTGTGTTTTCTTCTGCTTCCTTGTTCCAAGAATTATATGCAGTATCTGAAAGGCTACGACAATGATCTGGTAATTTTATTCATTTATTTAAGCAAAACACAGAAATCACTCCTATTGAGAGTTCCTATGGGATTAAGATTGAATCCTTCGTTAGGCTCTGACCAGTGAAGCTGTTAGCCTGATCCAAAAAATTGAATATCCGGTACAGAATTGCAGGTCTAAGTGCTGGTGCTGGATAAGGAGGACTGTCTGGGCAGCAATGTTACTAACAATGCTACATGAGTGCAGTCCCGGGGGGACTGTGTCTAAAACACATAGTGGAACGAATTATAGCACATGACTGAATGGAATGAATTGGGTAAACCTGCTTTGATGGCAAAACGACTTCAAATGCGTGCCTTCTTCCTGCTCCAAAAGGCTTCTGCACATCTGGTGTGTAGGCTGGGATCCACACACACACCCTGCAGGGCCATTTGTCCACCTTGTTGCTTGGTGTGAGAGTATTCCCTGCAAAGTTTCCTTTCAGGTGTCCTCACAGTATCGTGTGTTACAGATTCATGAGGAAAATCCAGCAAGTGCTGCTTGAGATTTTCAAATGACAGGCAGATAGCTATTAGCATTAATCCTCTTTCTGCATTCTCCAAAGAGCTCTTTGACAAGGGTGTGTGCAGGACAGGAAACACTTGACAGGATTCAGCTCCCACTCGAATCCCTACATTAAAAATGAAGAAAACAGAGACCCTTTCCATCATCATTCCCAGCACTGGTGCAGACAGCCTGCCCTGGAAGGCAATCTCTCCACTGGGATATGGGATGGGGGATGGTCTCCAGCGTCTGCCTAAAAGGCCACCCAGTAGTTATGCAGGTTTGAAGAGCATTAGACTGAAAATTTTGGTTAAGGCACAAGCCAAGAGCCCCTGGAACAACACTGAGATGAGCGCTGTGTGGGGTCATGCTGTGTGGAGTCACCCAGCACTTCTATTTCTCTTCTTCTCATGCCCGTGTGTGATGGATGAGATGCAGTGAGGGCACTCTCCTGCCACTGCCGAAAGAAGGGTGATCCCCATTCAGTCAGCCGGGCCCCATCAAGTCCCACAGGGTCTGCCCAGAGCTGCTGGCTCCCTGAGGAAAAGGGGAAGGAGGATCTCAGGGGAAGGGCCATCTTAGCTTGAGAGGTTCTGCTCCATTGGCCGGAGGGCAGTGTGGGTCAATGTGAGCTCTGCAGGACTGAGCAGGCGCTCTTGCTGAGGTGCTGTACGTGGGAGTGGCAGCGAGGCTGTGCCTGGGAAGGGCCATAAAGCTGTTTTTTCCTGTACGGGAAGCAGGTGGCCAGCTGGCATGACCTTGTGTGAGCAAAGTGTTGTGTTTTCAAGGCTGTCTGGGACTCACCTGCTGCCCCTCACAGCTCTGGGAAGGGTTCCTTACCAACTACCCACAGCACCTCAATTCCTGACGTGTTCAGTGAGCGTTCACCTTGTTCTGGGTTTTGTTGTAATGACCTGAAATTTATTCTAAAGAAGCACAGTGAAGTTATGTATTTTCTTTAATATATATAAATGGCTTATAATCTCTATCTTTAATGGATAGAAAAGGCAATAAATTGACCTAATGGGTTGGTTGTGGTGAAAATAACCACTGTGCTGTGTGTGTATAACTAAGTGTGCTGTGGACATCAGCAACTCGAAGAGTCTGATCATAGTTCAGCTCATGTTAGTGAAGTTATAAATCATAAAAAAATCAAAATTTGTCTCACTATGGCCTTCTTTGAATCCACACGTCCTTGATCCATAGTTGTAGCTGATTTGCAGTTAGTCAGTGACTCCATAATTCCAGACTTTTCTGCCAAAACCCATCAGTCTTCCCCATGCAGATCTAAGCTTTTCTTAGGGAAGGAAATAATTTAGTTAATTTGCTGAATAAGTATGTGGTAGAGTTTTGTGGGTAAGCCTAAGGAAGAAGATTAAAATCACAAAACACATTTGAACATCAGCTGGCTGTATGAAATACAAGACAATGAAAGTCAAGACAATGACAACAGCAATTTAATAGTTTATTTAAAAATCTGTAGCATTTTGCTACAAAATTGCAAATTGATCAAGGTTTTGAGACACCTGTGTATATGATGAGGTACTATAGCATGTCCTACATGAAGGTAATATAACAAAAATAGCAACGGGAAGAGCTTTAGTTTGCAGAAAGTCTGAGGATGCTATTCCCTCCTTTGCTGTCTAATGATACTCTAGCTATTGCCACATGTGAACTCTTAATCTTACATTTACATTACCTCAAGAAAATCTCTGCTCAACATTAGCATTAAAGAATCAATTTTAAACAAATTCTGGCATTAATCATGTGATAAATCTTGGTTTTCCAAAAGGTTGGTTACTGTCCTCTTCTGACTGCCCCACTGGCATTGTATCTGTCTTAGGACACTCAAAGTTGTTGACCTTAGCTTGACGTTTCAGAAAAGAAAATTTGACTGCAAAAATTTCACCAGACCATGTAGCTGACTTGAGCAGGTTTCACCACCCCTTCCAGGAAATCTCAGACTGCGAAACAAGATTGGAAGACACAAGAGAGCTCAGGTTCTCCAGTGGGAAGGAGAATTGCGGGACCACCCTATTCCTTACACTGCACAGGTTTTTTAAAAAAACCTAAGCCAAAACACCTCCTGGATAGAAGCAGCTAGTTACATTAAGTTTACTTCATGTAAATGCAATAAGTGTTTCTGACCTTGATGTGATCATCAGAATAGGAACAAGGCTGAAATTTAAAGATCAAACAGGCAGGTCCCAGGAGCCTGAAGACGCATCATGTTTTCATCACACTGCTTTTTGAGTTTACTTCACCCTTTTTAATACCTGCAGATTTCTCAAGTTTATCACAAAATGTCACATGTAAAAAAAAAAAGATATCTAGAAGACCTGGTTCTAGAGTTTTTCATTTAGGGGTCTCAAAACTACTCCTCCTGTATGTGGTATTCCAATCTCTGTGTTTAAAGCAAGGCAAGCTCTTAAATCAGATTAGATCACAGATAATGTTGCCACCTCTCCTGGCCTCCTGAAAATTCGAGGCTCATGGCATCACATTTTATCACAGAGGAAGACTGAAACCTTTCTTAGGAAGTCTTTTACAGAATCCTATAACTCCATAAAAGACCATAAAAGACTTTATATTTAGGACCTGAGATAAAATAACTTTGCAGTACTATGTGTTATATTCTACCCTGTGGTCAAAATGAGGCAGGTGTATTTTATCTGCCTGTGACAGAGAAGCTGAGACAAGGCACAGTCCTGTTGTTCCTCTCAGGATCACAGTATGGGGACAAACCCCACTATTCCTCACTCTGGCCCCGTTGCATTGGCTACTGAACTGAAGGATCTGCTGTGCTTAGCTAAATGATGCTTACAATTAACTGCTAGGAATCTCTTTGGGGTTTTATCTTCGTTCTTTTGGTGCTTATTGTGGTTTACACTATCAGGATTCCGAGTGCGTGTGAGTGGCATTTTGTACTTGAAAGGTGTTTTCTATTTCCATTTCCATTTTGTTCATAGCCCGTGAATTAAGTCACCATGGAAAAATGCCAAATAATACACCCTTTTTTTGGCAAATAAATGTAAAAAACTTTATGCCTCAAGCATATTACATGCTTTGCAGGAAATTCCCAGCCTCTTACAACAAAGAGACAGCCAGGCACCGTATCTGCTCTTCAGAGCAGATCAAAATTGCAGTTACTTGCAGAGTTCTGGAGCTGAATGTCAGAACTCGCCTCTTTGAGCACCATTTACATGCACCCCTTTCGAGAGGCCTGGTATCCAAGAGGAATTCTGTGGCCACTGTTTGTCTTTAAGGGCATCATTAAAGGAACCAAATAGCCATGACAATTTCAGAATGTTAAGACAAAAAATAACATGTACATCTGTATTTGTCATGTATCTCAGACTGGGGACCCCAAGTATATAGCATCGTCCTGAGGTACTAGTGCATATTTCATTAGTAATAAGAGAACTCTTTGTGCCGGAATACTGGAGTGTATTTGGGGTGAATAGGTAACTTCCATCTCACAGCAAGGAATTTAGGAGTTGAACACCCAGTTATACAAGGATTGTTTAATTTGTATCTATAGAGCATGTGCTGATAAGCCTAACTGCATTTTGATGAAAAATGGCTTTTGTGGGATCAGACCATGTAAAGTGGAATTGCCTAAGACAAAGGGCTGAGCCTAGAAGACACTCTATTAATAATAAAGTCACTTATGCTCTAGCAGAAGGATGTAAATTACCTGATCCATGTTCTCATCTCATTACTTCAGCCTCCACTCCTGTTTTTAGCATGGCAGTAAGAAATTTTGGGAAACTGGGCTCCCATCCTGACACAGTGCAACACACAGCAAGGACTGAGCAGTTTACATATGTCCAACCTCACAAGACATTGCTTGTCTCAGTTCTCTTCTCCTGATTTCCTGGGTATTGTGGTCTGAAGGGTGGGATTCTCCCTAGGGAGACGTGACGCCTTTGTGGCATACCAGGACTGACCTCTTCTACGCAGGCTTCAAACAAAATTAAACGCTGTGTCAGAACAGCTCTGATTTTTGGGGGAAAGAATTCAAAGGCAAATCTGGACTTTGCAATTCAAGACCCTGGGACATCTAAAAACAATGGTTGTATTTGCACTGTGCCTCACGCTTGGGGTGTGGGTGGATGATTCCCTGACTGTGACTGGAGAGCAAAACACAGCCAGGGGCAGGACTCCTAACCTCATCCCAGATCCCACAGCAGTCTGGGAATGCATATTGCCCTGGACCAGTGAGGCACAGCCCTAATGTCACCTTTGTTTAATGCTAGGGAAAAATTTTGGATAAAACTAATCCAGGGGAAAACTTAATTTGCACATTCCACAAATCTGTCAAAACTAACTTCTGTAATTTCTTTTATTGCCCTTATGCCCTTTTGAGTTACTAGAGTAAATTTTTAATGCGTTATGGGTAAAACAGGTGTCTGGACACTGCAGTTTGTTTTTTTTTTCCCAATAAATATTTTGTTCAAGATGGAATGACCTCATTTTACTCTTCCTGTTAACCTGAACCTGATTTCATGTGGTTGTGCACTGAGGTACCACATGGTGATGCAGGAGTGTAAGTCACTTCCTCTTCCTTAGGATTTCAATGCTTTTATTGTGTACTTGGATTACAATTCCTTGCTTTGGTTTATTTTTTCCCTGCCACAGCTCTTTGAAGACACTGGCAAAATTTGGACTTTTAGCAGATTCTGTAATGTAGTGTGTAATTTTACCAGATAAATGTTGATATCCTGTAGAGCCTAATGATGTAAAGGAAGGGAACTCTGAAAGAAGTGCCAAGTTCAGTGTGTGAATGTTAGTAGCTTTAATAACAGAATTTATGGTTGCAACCCTTTGTGATATCCTATGGCACTTAGACACAAAACCTCCCCACTCTGACAGTACAAAATTAACTTTGACTTCAGCAGAGCCAGGATTTAAACATTTAGTTTCATAAAGGAGTGGAGAGCTGAATTACTGATATATATCCATGTAATCAGAAAGTTACATTTATAGCTCAAAGACTGAATTGCGCAATGTGGAAAAAATGCTCAGGAAGGCTGTGAAAACATTTCCTGAGCTTTTATTCTCACTTACTTGATAGCCTGCTAAATACTGTCTCTCAGTTGTCTATCTAGGAATGCCTAAAAGTTTGAGCCTTCTTCTTAGGCTTAAAATTTTGAAAGCATTGCATGGCTCCAAAGTCAGATTTCGCTGTTACTTAATATTTGTGTGGAGCCATAGGTGATTTGCATCGCCTCTGGCCCAAAGACATTGCAATCTAAATGAAACTCTACAATACAAGGTGCTTAGAGAGATAACAGCAGGCAAGGAAATGGAGGAGGAATCTACTGGACAGGTTTACGGACTGTTTGGGATGCACCATTATACAGCATGTCAAAAACTTTGCATTTTTTAAAAGTAGGGCAGTGATTAGCCTGCTATTATGTGGAACAGCGTTGTGGATTATGGAGCTATAGGAAATAGTCTTAAGGAAGGGGTTGCATGAAGCCTGTGGAAGCAGATCCATAATAATCAGACTGTGTGCTGCAGAAATAAATATCCTATTTGACTAGAAAGCCTAAGATTTTTTTCTGTACTGAAATGGGCAGTGCACTGCTCAGGAGCATTTGAATCTAAAATGAACATGTGAAGCACCTAATACACTTGGATTTTCTCTTCTAGTTGCTTTTGGGTTTTCTCTCCTAGTTGCTTTTGCATTAACCATTAACTACATTAAAAAACTGCCTTCTCCTGTTCCACAAGCATCAGCTCAAACTCATAATAAGTATTTCTGTAAGTTAAACCCCCTCCTATTTCATAGTTTATTTCTATTATTCATTACGTTTCCTTTATTAATTTGGGTGTCTGAAAATCTTCTGATTTTTGAAAGACTTTTTTTTGCTCTGAACCCTTTGCTGTTTTTTACCCTATATCAGTTTTTTTTTTTTTTTTTTCCCCTCTACATCAGCTTTAACTTTTGGTAGCAATTACAGGCATTTGTTCTCCCATGCTCTTGGACTGATGTCCTTGAGAGCTCCAACTCCTCAGTATTTGTCTAGAAGAAACTGCCAGTTTTATGTTCCTTGCTCAGTTAGAATATCAAGAATTATTTGCACTGTGCTGACACTCTTAGTTGCAAGGCAAGAGGAGTCTTTTACGTGCAGGCATAGTGTTCAATTTTAATGGTTTTTTGACTATCTGGAATTGATACAGTATCTTGAAAATACAGAAAAATGCATTAAAAAAATACATGTTCTTATTTTATCAAACAGGTATCATGCTTTTTAATCCTGAATGCTTGCAAAGTATCAGTCTTCGTAAAGGGAAAGAATTTGGATATTTTTAAATTTTAAAAAAATTACCTTTTTAATCTGAAAAAATTGATACATATAGAAATAAACTAAAATAATTAGTGTTAAAGATACTGCTCTAACCTGGGATCAAAAACGTGCTGGCCAAATTACACTTATAAGCAGATCCAAAGAGATTTCACAAAGCACTAAGCATTTTAATTCTCTCACAGATGACTGAGTTAACTCCTTCTCTGCTATTGACCCTTATTTGTTCTGACATCTTTTATTATGTCTCTTGCTCCAGAGTCCTTAGATGTAGCATGACCTATGATATTCCCAACAGTCTGACCTCCTAACAAGGGTATAATGCTCTGTAAGTTAAATGAGAATTCAGGATAGTTTATCTACCTTGTTCTCACGTCTAGCCAAGGCCTTGATTTCTAACAGGAAATTCTGCTGGAGGAAGGCATATCTTACCTACCAGTCATGTAAAAATTCAAAATGTGAGAAACTTCCTACTTTATTTTGATGACAAAAGCAAAGTTAATTGCTGATTTGCAATGGCAGCTTTCTGTTACCCCAAAGTAAGTATCAGCATAATACTCTGAAATAATTTTCTGGTTCAGGCAAGTTGGCTTTCCATTATTTACTGGATGATATCGCTATTCTTATTCACTGTTAAATCCAATTTGGGCTTCTGGGCTGAGGGTGCCAATTTTAACTAATCTGACACATTCATTTTACTGTACTGCAAAATATACCAAAAAGTATGCCCCTGGCCACCCTAGTAGTGCTGGACTCCATCAGAGACCCCGCAGAACCAGGCTGGTTCTCCTGTGGGATGCAGCCCAGGGCAGGGGAAGGGAAAGGAGGGAGACGAAGGCAGCCTCAAGGCCACTTCACGCCCTCTGTTTTCCTGCTGCTCCTGCCACTCTTGTGGCACCTCATGATGCTTTGTGTCCCAGTGAGGATGGCCCACGGTAGTTTTTAAGAGCATATGGACCTTGTTTCTGCCCTTCCAACCTCTGGTGTGTGTTTCTACTGGGAACTTGCACGTACCACTCATGGTTGTGCTGCGCAGAACTCATTCGAGGGAATCAGCAGCATCGAACATTGCACTGCTTGCCTTACCCATGGGAAGAACTCAGTCATTTACAACTAGATTGGCAGCATTTAGAGAAAGCGACTAAAAATCATGTCAGCTGATGTAGGTTTTTGTGGAAACTGGGCTTTTTGTGAAGGGCGCAGAGCTGGTCAGCTTCGCCGCATCTCTACCTATGCGTGTGGATGATAGCGAGCATGTCTTGCTCTCTCATACCAAACCTTCAGTTTTTGGAGTGTGCAGTAAGTTGCCGAGGGCCATTCAAATGTCATGGATTGTCTGTGAGCCTCTGTCTGTGGGGCCAGCAAGCTCTGAGGTGGGCTGCAGGTCAGAGTGCTGGCCCACCACGACTCCATCGCTGCTCCTCACCTGGGTGTTCCTTTGATTAGAAAGCAGAAGGTGTTGGGTGGACAGGGCACCTGACGCTCATGAGCATCCAAGGGAAAATGTGCATCTGAAGTGAAAATGGTCTCAGGATTCCTTGAGAGGAGCCAGACCCACTGAGGCCAGTGTTTGGTCGACTTCATTATACCATCCTCGGCAGAGCCTTGTAAATGTAGGAAGGAACCACTCACTGATTAGGGAGCATGAAATACGAGCACAGCCGGGGGTTTTTCTCTTCCTACTGTTTCTTCTTGGAGCCAAAGCAACATTGTCCTAACTCATAATTTATGGCTGTTCTTTATAGCAACAACAACAACAAAAAAATTGGAAAGAAGCTTTCTGGCAGCATTTGCTGAAGTACTCTTTCTCTTAACAGAGTCAAATGATTCATAATTAGAAAGAGTAGTGTACTTTACTCACTCTGTTCTGGTTATACAGAAACTCATTAAGCACCATGCATCCAAGTGCACTGTTTTATGTAAACAAGACCTCTCAGAGAGATATAGATGTCTGATAAAGATGAAAAGAAAAACAGACTAATACCAGGCCACATTAATAATGACCATGTCATGTTCTTGGAAAACAAAAGTCATCTGCTGTGCAATTATTACACATTTCACAGCAGGATGGGGGCAAGGTAGAGAACAGAGATGTGTATGGAAAGGCCAGTTATGGATTTTATATCCAAATTATTTAGTTGCAGCTAGGTTTGAAATTTTGCATTATTTTTGTTCTGTGATGAAAAGGCACCATCTCTGTTGTGCTTGCAACTGCTTAAGACTAGTATTTTGTGGAAGTTCTTCACTGAGACCTTTAGGATGCAGTTGTATCTCACACTGAATTCATCTAACCTTCAGCAGATGAAGCTGACAGCATTTGTCTTGTTATGTCTAGGTAAGGTTTAGGTTATTGATGCATTTAGCTGTGGCCTCTGCTGTTAATAATGTATTTAAACTAATTGGATGGTTCAAGCTTAAAACCATTCCTTGGGCTGTGTCCCCGGGTGCTGTGTGGATGGTTTGAGCTTTCTGAATTAGTTTAGCTTTTTCCGTAAGAGGCACAGGCTTTCACCACACGAGCTTCACGGCACTGCCATGTTCTCTGTGGTTTTCGAAGGGGGCAACCCTTCCAAGCTGAAATCTAAATCTGCTCTTCTCCCTTCAGCTTTTCTTTGCATACACTGATTCTTCCTTTTGGAATTCAGAAACCAGAAAAAATACAGGAGGAAAACGCCAGTAACAATGGCATGAGGAGACTTTTAACTCAGTTTTATGGAATTGAGAGAATGAGGTGTTCCCTGTGTAATGAATCCTTGGGTTTGCTTAAATACTGAAAACCAGAAATCAGGCCCCCAAGCTCCACAACCTGTGGAAAATCATCCAACTTGTATAACTTGAAGTAGCAACGTCTCAAGACTGTAAACACTTCTATAATATATTCACACTACATTTAATATATAAAAATAATCTTACAATATAAAAATACATGTATATGATGACACACTTAATAAACAGTATGCTGCTTTCTAGTAAAAAGTAGGGAATTGGGCTTGACTGGTGTGAAAAATATAATATCTAACTTCTACCATATTATTTGCTCCATTCCAAAGCAAGTTGAATTTAACTGGAAATGTCATTAACAGCAGTTTGCATTAGCCACATTAAGTGATGTAAAGGTCAGGCACTTCTACTGAGACTAGATAAACATGCCAGATGCTTGCATCTGAACTGAGATATTAAAAGCACAGTTTACATAAATATTTGTACTGGTGTACTTTTATGAACTGAGCCATCTTAACTTCTTCCACAGATAATCACATAAACTCAGTAAACTCTGGGCTGTAGGCACTCATGCCATCCGTGCCTTTCACTGACAGCGGTGCTTCTGCGTAGCAATTACCATCACTGCTGAAACAAATGGCTCAGGCTCTTTGGATCTCTTTATGACCAAACTCTCCAAGATGTTTTCTCAATAAACTGCTAGTTTCTTCCCTGCTCCCTTTTCCACACACACATTTAGTGGCAGTGGCTGATGCTATGTGCTCGAGATCAAGAGCTCCCAGCACTCAGACTTTGTGATCACAGCATTTCTTCAAAATGATAAGGAAGCCTCATTAGGGCAATAGGGCTGCTAAAATAAAGACCTGATGAATATGAACATGATTGATAGATTTTTGGCTTTTAGTGTAAATTACCTGTTTTTCTAAGTCATTTGGTGAATTTAGTTGAGTGTTTTTATTTTTATTTTTTCTTCTGAGGGAATGGCCTGAAGTTGTGGCAGGGGAGGTTTATGTTGGAATTGGAAAAATGTTCTGTACCGAGAGGGTGGCTGGGCACTGGAACAGGCTCCCCAGGGAAGTGACCACAGCACCAAACCTAAAGAGCTCAAGAAGCATTTGGATAATGCTCTTGGGCACATGGTGTGATTCTTGGGGTGTCTTGTGCAGGGTCAGGAGCAGGAGTCAATGATCCTTGTGGGTCCCTTCCAACTCAGCATGTTCTGTGGTTTTGTGATTCTTCATATTGTTGTTCAGCTGTTTTTCTACCTGTTAAATTTCTCATGGTGTCTAGAAGTGACCACAGTGGTCTTGTCTACAGAAATATTTTCTGTTGAAAACACTCTTTCTGCATCTGTGGTCAGAGGCTAATGGTCACAGAAGTGACAAACGATTCTCAATAAAACTGAAAAAGTGCCTGCTTATGCCCTGGAGCTGGAAAGGTCCAAATTCCACAAAGATTCAAGAAGCCTTCTGTTTTCAGTTTGGGTCTCAGAACAGGTATTTACAGGAATTGCCCTGCGATCCAATTGAGGATGGGAATCACTGCGCAAGGCATATCTGCATCCTACATGTTTTCTGCTATTGAAGATGGATAAGCAACAGATTGGATATCTGCGACTCAGATTTTTTGGGGGGAATCTACTGATAAATTAGGCCAAAACAATGTGTTACAGATTATGGGTACTGTTATTTCAATGCAACGCTGTTTTGGAACATAAGATTAAAAGCATAATTTTCCCCTGTTGAATGCTTGCAGACTTAGTCAGGTGGGTTACTGTAAAGACTGTGAATTAAGTACCGAAGTGGTCAAATTGAGACTGAAACCTTCAAAAGCTGATTGGTCTTTTGGTTCTGTTAATTGTTTGCTAAGATTGGGGTTGCTTGAATTAACCAAAGTGCCAATGTTTCCTAATGGAAGAATTGAAGTGGGCCAAATGCCTTTCGTAAATATCTCCAGAGTGCTTACTTCAATCACAAATCAAACATAACCAAAAGTAAGAAATGCTGCCTGCCCATAAGATCCAACCACAGTGGAGTTAACAATGAATTGATTTTATGCCAAACTGTGTTATGTCCCAAACCAGCAGCAGAATTCAAACTCACTTCTACACTGGGAAACAATGCAGCTGTCTGAATAGGATTCTTCCTCCCTCCATGGTTGCAGCATAGTGTATGTTTCGAAAGAGAGGAGCTCTACTTTTGCCAAGGAAATTGTAATTTTTCTTTGCAAGTTTAAAGGCCATAAAAATCAATTAAGAGGGACAAGCAAACAGGTCATGCAGAGACAACAGAATGGCCTTTTGTACATACTGGAAGGAGCTTGGCACAAATCAGAGCAGCAGAAATGCACTGGTGTCAGTTTTTAGGGTAGACCTTGTCCCCTGCCCCAGTCCCTCACCTCCCTGTTCTGTTGAATAGTGTCCTGTGAAACAATTGACTTTTTCACAGAGTGCTTTTAAATCCAAACACCGCTGCACATTTGACAGGTATGTTGCCGCTAATCTTACAGATTTAAAAGTGAAAATGTGAAAGCGGAGGATAATTGGTCAATTTGTAGCCAGGAGGTGGTACTTGTTTGAGATACATGCAGATTGTGCTTTTCTCTATCAGTGCAAAAATCCCAACAAATGATCTGAAGGAACAGCCGGCACTGGGGTGAGGATGTGTGTGTGTGTGTGGTGTGCCTGGTAGGGTTTTTTTACCCGCTCTTGCAAAGCACAGGCCTTTAATGAGTTCCAGGGGGACAGTGGCTTGTCAATCACAATATACTTTTCAAGTAATAGTCATCTCTGCCCCATCACAGAACCACAAGGCATGAAATAATTAGAAAGCCCAGAGTAACTGCTCTGTTTTACAAGAGCAAAATCCTTGTGTGGATCATTTACATAAACTTGTCACTTCCCATTACGGTTCTAATGCAAGCTGGGTAATAATCATGGGACCAGGAAAGGGGAGGTCAAGGTATGATGCTCCTCCATGTTTGAAGCACAAGGTACGCATGTGCCCAGCTTTCCATCCCCCACTGAATTAATGTAAAGTATCTTTTATTTTCCATTAAATAAGAACTATTCATGCTGCTATGGTAGCAGACCATGCGCAGCCTTCTCTTCTTAAGAGAGAAAAAAGGCTTTTGCGTCAAGCCATTGTTAGGGGAGAATTCACTTTGAGGAGCATTTCAAAGCTGATCCGATTGGGGAAGGAATAATGTTAAATATTTGGTATGAAATATTTATAAGATGCACACATGAACATCTGACAAAGTAGCCTGGAAAATACACATTCTCATCTTTGACAATTTTAGCTCTTTCCCGCTGAATGAGAGGGTGGAGAAAAGGTGTGTGCACAGGGAGAATTGTGTGTGTGTGTAAATGCATCTAAACACTCGTATACACACACACGGGGCAGACACACTCGCATACGAACGCCTGAATGGGTTGATGGGATTTAAGGCAATCTGCATCTGAATACTGCTCTCCAAAGATGGTGGCAATAAGGGCTTGCTGAAATCTGTTTTAATCATTGTAAAGGAGGAAGCTCTAATGCCTATCACAAGGGGCATCCGTAGAGGGATGGAGGTGATGGCTGCTGCTGTTGCTGCTGCTGTTGCCAGCAACCATTTTGT
Source organism: Origma solitaria (assembly GCA_013397895.1). Classification (NCBI taxonomy): domain Eukaryota; kingdom Metazoa; phylum Chordata; class Aves; order Passeriformes; family Acanthizidae; genus Origma; species Origma solitaria. The sequence continues at coordinate 1,212,533 of VZRL01000500.1, forward strand.
TGGTGTTCTTCACAACTGTTGTCAGACACATTTTCGTCACATGAAAACAAGACTCTGCTTTTTGCACAGATTGACTTTCCCCACATGCAACCCTGCATGGCTGTTTCATTTCACTTTTATTTAAAAAAAATGAGTATTATTACAGATGAGCAAAGAACAGATTTACTTATAGGCAACCAGAACTGTTGGGGTTTTTTTTATATTTTCATCTCTTTCAGATAAAACAAGGCAAAATTTTTTTTTGTTTTTTTTCCAAGGGTCTGGAAAGGTTTCAGAAAAATGGGTTATCACCTTATTCTCAGTCCTTATGACAAGGGATAAAGAGAGAATGTAATGGCTCACTCCTTATGGCAGTCACAGTGAAATGCACAGGGATGGCATATATTAAGTAACCAGGATAAAGGAAACCATGTGATCTGCTCTCCTTGTAAGGGGATCTAATAGCTCTCTCTTAGAAACCTTATTTCCTTTTCCTTTTTTTCCCCCTTGTCTCTTCTTTGCCTACCCCACTTGTATCAGCTATAGGATGTTGTTATTCTCTGATGTAAATGCCTCTTTGGTTTAGGCTGTAAACAGGTTAGAGCAAGACCTTTGTGTCTGTAAATATCCTTTTCACACATCAGTGCTATACACGTATTAATAGCAATGGTCTTAATGAACGAAAAGGCTGTATATTTCTCTTCCTACAGGCTTGGGAATTCACTCTCCCTTTAAAAATTGCTAGATCAAATGCTCTGGGCAGGCTCCATGCATTGTACAACATGTTTTTATGTGAGCAGGCGGCTCAATAGCAAGGCAGCATCGTTTGCCCTCATCTGCCAGCTTTTGTCTTTGAGTGGAAGTGTGGGGCCTGGTGAGAGGTAGGATATGAGCTGTGTCCAGACTCTGTTCCTTATCTCTGAGATCACCAAGAGGGAGGGCATTGTTGATGGATTTAAATCAGCTTTTTCTCCCCTTGTGCACAACAAAAGTCTAAATCCCTTTTCAGGCCAGATTGCTCCATTTCGCTGCATGGGCTAGGCAGATTGGAAACATGTTTGTCACTCAGCTTTTCTCCCAACCTAATCAGTAGACACTGGGGTGGTGGGATTTCGGTGCTCAGTGTATCACCCTTTAATCTATGGCGTTGGCCTTTAAAAGCTGCTGATGCTGTTGCTGCTATGTGTGAGCTGCTGCTGTCTTTCATTTCTGAAGACAGATATAAAAATAATGTTAACCACGAGCATAAGCAGAGGGTTTAGCAGGGATTTGAATCTAAAATGTGATACTTAACACTGACCAACTTGATTTGGTCCAGCAGAGCAGAACCCCTTATTCTGTTATAATAAAGTGTGCTGTATATGGAGATGATGGCAGTGGGATTTACTGCGTCTGTATTTTAGTTTTGCTGCTGAATGGGCCTAAACAGTGAATAACCATAGGACACAGGAAGCTCTGGCTGGAAAAAGGTGGCTTGGCAGATTTGTCTTTGGCTTTCAAAGGTCTCTCTGATAAACCCACAAGCTCACCAGTGTCTTTGCACTGCCGAGCTCGATGGCATCTGTGGCTGGTACCACACTCTTCAAGGGACAAATCGTCACAACAAGCAGGTATAAAGAAGCAGATCAACTCTGGTGAGTTTGCAGAGGTCAGAAAGATGCTAAGAGGGGAGAGTTATGTGATAGGTGTGCTGAAGGATGTTAAAAGCACTAAAGGAATGTAGGCTCTTCAGGGCAGAGGCTGCAGCTCTGTTCACACACCGAGTCTGTTTCTGCTTGCACACACACAGGTACTCGTTATATTGAGCACAACCTGAATCAGACATTGACTGAGGTCTCTAGACAAATCCAAGATGATTCCTTCCAAGAAAGGCACAATTGATTGGCTAGGTGTGCACTAACATTTCTAATTTTTTTCTGCCTCTAAAATACCCTGCATGAACCACCTTGCATCCTCTTGAGCCACATTTTTATTGTTCTGTGGCACTGTAAGACACAGGTACCATGCAGAATCGCATCTACCAGCCCCATGTAATGCCTTGTTTGACACATGAGAAGCTCGGTACAGAAGGACTGTGGAACTTGTCACGTGGGGAGCAAGGACGGTTCAAAAATTCAGCCCAAATGTTCACACTTAACATTTTGCTGTGAGGATGGGCTGGCTGGGTTTTTCAAGGACTCCTTTTGCTCCCTGATAGATGGGGGTGAAGGCTTGCTGTTGCTCCTACCAGTCTGGCATCCCAGATTCCCAACAGCTTGCCCCTGGGGCTGTCAGGTCCCTGCCTGGAGTTCCTACCAACCTGAAAGAATAGGAAACTTTTTCATTTTTTCTTTCTCTTTTCGTCATTTGAAATACAAAAGAGTTTTTGAATGGAAGTTCCATTTTCAGCAAGCTTGAGCTCTTTCTTTTTAGTGGTTGTGAGCTATGGCCAATTGTTTTGTTTAAGTGCTGAATAACTCAGTTTAGTTTTGGCTACCCAAGGACAGCAAGAAAAATACCAGTCTCCTTTTCGAAACCCTCCTTTGTTTTTGAGAAAGAACACAAATTTTTCAAGACTTTCCAGATTCTCTTTACCCCTAGTAGAGGAGAACAAATATAAAACAAGGCATAAAAAGGCAAATTTTCCCAGATGTTTCTACTGGTACTGATTGTCCCAACCCTTATTCCTTCCTGATTTAATAACTAGGAATGTTTTTAGCAACTTCCAGTATTCAAGTTCAAAATTTCTAATGAGATGGACAATGTCAATACCTACTGTAAGAGCCTGTGACCTCATTGTGAATTGGTAATTATCTTTCTGAAGATGTCATTCCAGCAGGTCAATCTAGAAGTGGGACTTGAGGCACTTGGTCTTAAAGGCCTTTTCCAGCCTAGGAGATTCTATGATTTCCATGTCTTGCTGGATGGGTCAGTAGCAGAGAATAATTGAGATAGATCCTAAGGAGGGACTCTGAACAGATGAGAGGTTATGATGAAAGTCCTAACAATGAGAAAAAAATGCAAATTGGTCACCTACGTCTCTTGAAAAAAGAAACTTTCCTGCTAGATGTAGTATAGTTAATGGTACAAGTCCAGCTGGCTGGGGGGAGAGGTTTTGAACCCAGTTCCCTGGTGAACCAAGTGTAAGCAGTCTGTAGGAAGGCTGTGGTAGTGAGAGCCTGGTTCCAGTAGTGGGAAGCAGGGAAAGCTGGTGGGCTCCTGGCTGGTCTCTCTGTTTTAAAGCAAACTGCATACATGCACATCTAGATACACATTTATATACATTTATAGCCAATTAATTAAACAAAATTCCTTACAAGCTGAGACTGCACAAAACAAGATTCAATCAAGAACTGCTATTTTTCTTTCTTTTTCTTTTCAATTCCCATGTTCTAACAGAAGTCCCTAAGAAATGAGGGCAGGGTATTCCACACAGAAAAGTGTTAGCTTTTCAAACAGATTTTTTTTTTACAGAAGATTTTAGTTAAATCATCTTATTGATTAACAAAAATTTGGTCTCTGCCTTTTTGAATGACTGCTATTTCCAGTTGGGTTGGCAATTAAATGTGGGAAAAATCAGAGAAGAAATTCAGCTCAGTTTAACTGAAAGTTTTAACAAAAGTTTTACTTCTGCAGAATAATTATTGGTTTGTTTATTCTTTTTTTTTTTAAACTAGGATGTAAATGGATTTTTCTTATTCAGGACAAATTAATGTTAAATGTAATATTTTGTTTTATGGCCTCTTTAATGAGGGGAAACGACAAACTAAATGCAATCCTTTTCATCCAAGAACGTGGTGATTAGAGCTCTTAATTTATGTGTGGGAGGTCAGAATAACATTTTTTCCTCACCTTGAGGACATTTGAATTGATATCACTCCGATATAAGGGCATTATTTAGGTAGAGGAGAGAGAAGTTCTTAACTCCTTATTGCTCTACTTTTATTGGGAAAATACTTGAAATATTTTGGAGGCCATGGTGAGAATAATTTTGGGGCTTAGTGCGCTCACCTGGGAGGAACAAGATCTGGGCTCCTGGCTGCGTTACACCAACTAATTAATTTAAGTGTGTAAATGTCTCCTGGGGCAGGGACTGCAATCCTTTTCTTCTTTTTCCCCACCATGACTCATCTAACTTTCTAGTGGTGACGTTATTTTGCTCACTGAGCCCTAAAGTGGGCTTTATTCTATGTAGAGAACACAGATTGAGCAGGAGAGACGGTGTGAGCCCAGACAGGCAGCCTGGCAGGTGGGTCAATACCTGCAGGCTCAAATGCTCTCCAGACAAAGGAGAGATGGTACCCGGGTCAGCTCAGTGCCTGAGCGACAGCTCTGCAGCTGCCCTGGAAGGCTTACAAATCTAGCAACAACTTTCTCTTTTTTGTTTTCACCAGACAAAGCTAAAAATATTGGCCTGATGTTAAAAATAGCTGTGGGAAGATAAGAAACCACAGTTAGCTGAAAAAACTCTTTGCCTGGTTGTTTTTGACATCCTAGTCACAACTGCAACTTGAAAAAGATAATAACGAATAGTTACCTTGATTGCTTGGTTGGTTGTGTGCTTAAGAAAGGAAAACTGGACTTCAGTAAGACCTTAAGCTTCTTGTCAGATCAGACAGTGTACAAAAAAAGCATTTGAGCTATAAAATGAATATAGAAGACAAAAGGTAAATGAGTTTTCCATTTACAGGAAGACATTTGTATTTATTTCCCTTGTTTCTTGTGTTTGGGGCTGAATCTTGGGGCACAGATAGAAGAGTCAGGGCAAGTAGCATGATATTGGCAATGGAAGCATTTTTAATCAAAGATATGTCTTGAAGATAGAACCTATACATTGCTAAAGTTTCCTTTCACTTGAAGTCTGAAGGGAAGGAGGAACAAAACACCTGAATTGTGGCAAGAGCAATCCTGTGTGGTCAAAGGGATTATCTAGATGAAAAGGACTTTTTCACAACTTTAAACTGTTTTATTCCTTTTCTTGCCTTCTTCTCCCTGAATGAAAAACACTGAGTCAGAACAATTTTATCAATATTCCCCCTGCTTTTGCACTATAAGAATTCCTTCTGCTCTCGTGTTAGTGCTTACCCTGCTTTCTTCCAAAGCACAGGTCCTTTCCAGAGTGACTGCAATCAAAAGATTCCCTAGCTGAGAAGGATGCCAAAATAAACTGCTTGAGGTCCCACCTCCCAAGACTTTCAGGAATCCTAGCAGAGACTGATGAGTTAGATTTGGCACCAATTTAATACTTTAATTATATTGTTTTTCCCCTCTAGGTCATGGATATTTAGACAGATGTATTCAGAGATTTGCAAAAATTAAGGGAATGACCAAGGTTAGCTTTGCGTTATATAAGTGCCCAAAAAAGCTGGTCAGTTCTGCAAGTGAGGAAGCCATCGGGGCCCAGCTCTTCTAAGCTGTGATGGAGTTTTTCTCCTTCATGGCAGTAACAGGCTCTGTTCAACGGAAGCATTAAGACCCTTATGGCCTGAATTCTTGCCAGTGTCATTCCTTTACAACAGCTCAGTATATCCAAGATGCTAAAGCATTTACTTAGGCCTCATGAGAGGCTGAACTGGGCATCTGACACCACCTGTAAAAATCCCACTTGTAGTGGCTTCACCTCTGCACTTCTACTGGAAGCAAGGCCCTTTTCCTAAGCAGAGGTGTGATTCTCATTTCTGTGGCCGCAGAGCAGGAAAGCCTTTTAATTGAAGTGCTACACCTGAATGGCTGTTACCCCCACAGGAAAAAGAATTAAAACCTCTCTCACGAGACCAACAAATAACTCATGAGTCTTTCTAGAGAGGAGCAGCAAGACAAGCATGTCACCTCGTCTTGTTTGGCTTGGCAGAGCCAGAGTGCTCGTAAGAGGCGAAGCTGCCGCGACTTGCCTCCCCTGCTCCCAGAGCCGCTGCCAAAAGCGCTCTTCCGTCGCAGCGCTGCGGCAGGTGAGCGTCTGCCAAATGACAGAGCACAAACCTGCTAACGAGCAGCTGAGGGCAGGGTGGGGACTCCACACAGAGACAAATCTATGTCCCTCAGGAGATCTGGTGCAAACCGATCGGTATAAGAAGTATTTTGCTGCTAATTAAGTTTTGATCCTTTGGCTTCACTTAAAACAGTTTGTGAGTATATCAAGTTGGAGAGCAGGTGCTGACTGGCTTGAAAGCACTGGTCCATCAAATCAGGTAAGGGTTTTCTATCCAGAAACTCCCCTAGAAGGGAGACTGTAACTTGCTAAGTGATAGATATACCCAGACCCTTTCAAGTATAATGCATTACTGACAGAGTTATAATGCTTGTGACTTTTATTTCCCCAAATGCTTGCAAAATTCCCCTCTGCTCTGAAAAAGCCTCCTCTGTCTCCTGTTCTGTCCTCTTCTTTTGTGTGTATGGAATGAACGCCGAAGGAAATATACAGCCAGGTGCAGTTTGGTAGTCCCAGGAGTAGTTGCTTCTCGTCTTCCTGCCTTGATTTGGAATCCAAATTCAAACAGGAAAGTCTAATTTTAGAGGACCAGCCACCTCTGTTCCACTGTCTTCAAAAATTCCAAAGGTTAAGAGCAGAAGAAGGTTGGATGCATAGTATATCTTCTCCCCAGGTGCCAGAATATTTAGAGAAGAGGTCACCTTTTATTAGTAACTCTTAGGTGTTCTTGACTGAACTGACCAGAATAAAGGAAAGCCCAGCAAATGTGCAAGTAAAAAATAATTAGCTGCATATGAAGGGAGGAACTGAGATAGAGGTCATTAAAAATTTGGGTTATGTTTTTCAGTATCTGAGAAACTTCTTAATGATCTCTGTGCTACAGAGAACAACAAAGCAGATTAGAATAAATAAAAGCTGTACCGTGCCTCCCTACTGATACAGCTGCCTGAGGACTGAATACAGAATGGCACATACTTACAGCAGGTTGCAGTATGACCAACTCCAAATTATAAGTAGCCTTAGAATCATGGCTGAAAGTTACTTTTTTGTTTGTTTGTTTGTTTGTTTGTTTGCTCTCTGAAATTTGGGTCTCTAATGCCCCCTTTTTAAAAAAAGAAAAATTTCCCAGTGTCATAGTACTTCATTTCTGGGGCCAAAAGGATTCTTCACCAACCTCATCAGCTGAATGAAAGTGAAATCTATGAGACAGGAAAATATTTGCAATTACAGAAGTAATTCCTTTATTATTTGCTACTGCATGGTTAGTGAACTGGAAGTAAGTGAGCACTTGTTAGAATTTCTGGTGTGCCTTCAAATTTATGCTGTTCACACTGAGAATCAGACCCTGCTAGTGTACTGGTGATCAATAGTGGTAGATGGATTTCTCTTCATCGTAGTAAGGTTTCAAGCAGGGTCATCTTCCCTCAAGTGCTGTCATAGTGGTACAGTTATCAGCTTGTTTCCAGCCTTGTGGAAATTAGCAGACAGCTGTCAGTAAGAGACTTCTTTGAAAAGGCAAAAGACGCCGCAGAGGGATGTTTTCCTCCCCAACGACTTGCCTTGTCCTGAGAAATCTTTGCATGGTTTTCTCTCTTGCTGTTGAGTAGTGCCCTTTGGTGGCTCAAGGTGTGTGGTTTTCTCAACACTTTAAGAGGTTCTTTCACACTACAGTCCATGAACAGTTAACACAAGGCTAGTGGGGCAGCTGTTGTCTAAATCAATGGCATTTTCTGGATGTAATTTGAGGCAAAATTTCACCCTGCAACAGATAACTTAAGTCTGATGTGCCTTGTACTGAGCACAAGTTCTTCAGGCTCTGCTAGTAATGTATCAGTCAAGAAAATCACTTATGATGATTTTGTAATGGGCACTCTTTGTATCTGTGCTTCAATCATAGTCCTTTCCTACCCAAATAAAGAAGTCTTCCTAACCAAACAGAAATAGTGGAAGGATTTTGTTTTCTAACAACAGAGCTGTTGTAATCCATCTGTAATGAGTTATGACAGCTACACCTGCTGGGGAGTATTTCACTGAGTCTAAATAAGTAAAGAAAGTTGCCCAGGGTGTTGCATGGGTAAGAAGTGGTTGAAGTGTGGTGTGACAGAAATTACAACATATGGGTGCATATCAAGAGCATCCCTGTTTATATAACAAAAAATGTGGTATCGGAGCATGTCCATTTCTATGTAGTACCTCTGACAAAAATGTGTGAAGATTTTCTGAGGAAATTGGGCCTAAATAGTTTGCAATGTAAAGGGTCTGTGGAAGGGCCCTGAGAGCCACTTTCATCTGAACCACAACACTACAAGCCCAATGTGGTTGAGTGAATTTGCCTTTTCCTTTCAGCAGCAGAAGAGAAAGAGGGTTAATAAATTAAGCAGAACATCCAAAAACACTAGGCCATCAGCTCTCATACTTATATCTTTCATTTATGTGTTTGGGAGAGCCTGGTTGAAATGGTGAATGAGTGTCATTGGCTCTATTGCTTTCTGAAGTTATTAGCACATGGGTCCGAGTTTTGGTGTGTCTAAAACTGACCCATTGAGCCCAAACTGTAACCCCACTGAGTGACTCAGCCAATGCTGTGCCAGGTATTCACAGCAGAAATAAGGCACAGGTTATGATCACACAACCCTGTGTTGGAAGACCATCTCAACTGAATTCACGGAATTGTCTTCTATAGTATATTCTCCTGCATGAGGCTGATAAAATCTTGCCTTCAAAGTATAGGGGCCACTATGACTTCCCCAGCTAATACTGCCTGAGTCTTTTGATGCTGATCAGGATGTGGATAATTTCCTGCAGAAGAATTGCGAGATATTCTTCAAGTACCAAGAAATAATTTTTTAATTAGATTTTTTTTTAATTCCGCATGAGTTTTAAAACAATGTTTGGAGCTGGTGTGCTGGAGGAAGAAAGCTAAAATCATCTTAATTCTTCCTCACTTTAAATGCAGCCCTTTCCTTGAAAGGGGAGGAAAACCCACACGCTGATGTACTGCTGTCAGTTCTTGGAGAAGCCTGACTAGCCTGAAAAAAATGTTGATGCAATCAGCACTCTCCTCGCCGCTGCCTTCCGGCTTCTCTGGGATGGAAATACAGCACCTCCAAGACATGGCAAATGTCAAGTTGCTTGCGAGGCCATGTCCCCACGTTTGAGCTGGGAGCTCCCAGCTGGCAGTGGCAGCAGCCCTGTGCGGTGCGGGTGGTTGCAGCAAACAGCTTTGAAGTTCTGCCCTTCAGCTATCTCCTGTTGCACACAGCTTGTGATACATGAGTCTGTGTCCTGCAGCTGTCTCCGTTTATGTCAGCAGGCGTTTGAAGCAATGTTGGCCACCCCAGGGAAAGGGGCAAGAGTTGAACAAAGTGTTCATCTTCAATTAAACCATTGGAATGCCAGCGCAGAGTCTTATTCCCTGCCACTTTCTCCTCTAAAACCAATGTCATGTCTGAGCTTTTTAATAGGAAAGAGCAGAGGCAGCTGTCGAGGTCTGCTAGTCTGCTGAGGTTTGAACCAAAGGGAAAAATCAGTAATGGTGTCAAATGATTTATAAGGGGGACAAGCTGAGCTTTAGGTAGTGATTTCAGCAAACTCCAGCTCCCCTTTAGACTACTGTCTTCAGTTTGAAACTTTGCTGCTGAATAAGTTAGAGCAAACCTACAGGGTAACGTCCAGGAAGCTTAACCAGCAGAAGGGTTTAAAAATGTTTTCTTGCAGTGAGCCAAATTCAGCTCTGGTGTAAGTGCAACTCCATCTGAAGTCAGTTCTGAAGCTGCTGCTGAAGATGAATTGAAACCAGCAGCCCAGGTCTTCTCCTTGAGTTGAGCAATCTGGTTGTCTTCACCAGGAAAGACTGAATTATGTAAAAGTTAAGCTAGAGGAAAACATGACCCACCTGGCTGCTTCACTCATTTGGTCCTGGGCTGAACTTGCTCAATTATCTTTTTTTTTTTTTTTTTCTTTCTTGCTTATCAAGTATGGCTGCCTGTTTGGAGCCACAACAAAAGCAGTTACAACAGACTTTGACACCTGTGCTTCCTCCAGCTGTGAGTCTCATCTTTTTTTCTACAAACAACTTTATCCGCTTCAGAATGTGGGACCGGTTCTCAGAATTACAAAGGCTGCTCTGCAGCAAATGGCCTCCTTTGCTTTATCTGTTCAAACCTGTGCTTTTTGGTCTTACTTGACTGTTTCTATGAACTTTACATGCTGCAGGGTATGCTCCTGACTTATGGAGTGAGTTTGATACAAATTGCATAACAAAACAATTTACAGTGCAGGCTCATATGTTTAAATCCATGGTTATGTTCTTAAGGGTCTGACTTTTTCCTCTCCCTTACCAGCTGTCCTCTGTTAGTGACTAGTGCTGATAACAGCCCTGCTGAGAAAGCAAATGGTAGAAAGCAAATTGCTTCTTAAAACAAAACAAAAAAAAGGAAAAAAGGCAGTGGGGGCAGTGAAGAAATAAAATGGAAAAGAGGGTCAGGAAAAGTTATTCCAAAATACAAATTGCTGTTAAGCCTGAATAACTAGACTGGCAATCTTTGGTAAGGCTGGAATCCTTGCCACTGAAATGAGCAGGAAGTTTTGTTGTCATTCACAGCAGAAGGGTAGCAAAGGAATTTATGGTATGAAAGTTGTCTGTCTTCTAGTGCATCTGTATACACCATGTGCTGGGCCACTTGGCAGGCCAGGAGATTATGTAAAAAAAAAAAATCTTGGAAAGTCTGCTGTCTTTGTTTGATACATCAGAAATGTTGTTCTTCCATAACCAGAGCAGCAGCTTGGTATCAGAATTTTTAATACAGGTTAGGGAATATACCCAGGAGAAATGAAAGCTGTCCTGCTCCCGTTTCATGAACTTTCAAAAAGATGCTGAGGATAGAATCAGATTGGTGTGGTGGGCAGTAACTTAAGATTTTTGTTACACACCTTATTCTGTAAAAACATTTAATGTTTAAAAGAAAAGGAGACAATCCAAATAAAATTGCAGTGTATGGACTTTGCCTGCAGTATTACAACAGGAAAAAATAATGAGGATAGAAGAAAAGTCACTGCAATGCTCCAGGGGGTGTAGCCACGAAGTCAGGAATGTGGGATGTAGTTGAAATCTTTTGGAAAGCTTTGAAAATCTAACCCTTAATTTCCAACACTGAATGAAATTTAGGTCATTCTGATCTACCTGCTTCCCCTCAATGGGTCTGAGAGAGGAGTTCTGTCTGAGTAGTCACATCTCCCAACCTAGATAATTAATTATATTCATTTATTTTAATTTAATTAAACCAGGAATAATTTTACATCATAAATTAGTTGTCACTATTTTATTTTTTTTTTAGTGTTCATATTTAAGTCAGCTGGAAAGATCAAATAGACTTGTTCATTTCCCTCCTCGCTTGTAGTTGTTTTTCAGTCCGCTTCCTGTTCAAGTTTTTATGCACATTAGACTTTGCTTTTTATTTAAACTCCACTGTATGTTTTCAACAATGTTATTTAAACCATGTCTAATCCTGCAAGCTTCTTTCATGCCATTTGTGGTCTGCTGGACTTTCCAGTCTCTTTCATAATTATTTGGAGCCTTGAGCATGAATTGGTAACTTCAGATGTGCAAAAGAGCCCACTATTCTTGGCTAGGACTTTTTTCATTTGAGATATGTCTGATCTGTAGGACACCATTTTATAGCCCAAATACTCAATTTATAAATATGAACAGATAGTAGGTGATTAAATTTGGAGAACTGCTACATCATTGTTTTGAGAATTAATAGGCAGCCTGGGACTCTGATAAGCCAGTCTGTAAAATGCTTTGTTCTAGTAAAAAAAAAAAAGGTGATCCTGATAATTTTGCTGTCTATTCTAAGCCACTGCTTTCCATATTTTGACAAGGAAGAATCCAAACTTTGCAAATGTACTTAGTTTAACCTGGCACATTTGTGCATAGATAATAATCTCATTGCCAACCAGTATACATCTTCTAGTCCCTTCATATTACTTTGCTATATTAAGCGCAGAATGCATACCAGGCTCAAATGTGTATTTGCAAAGACCTCATGGTCTTTGAGTGACCATGTTTTCGATGGTTCTTCCCCCAACAAACAGAACTAACTTGTCAAAAATATTAAGAGAATTTTTTGCACAAAGGATGCATCAGGTAAGCCTATACTTAAAAAAAGTATTGGTTTTTATTTTGACAAACATGGTAAAATTATCTCATTACACCCAGTCTCAGAAAGCCTCCAAAATTTCACATAGTCGGTCTTCATATAGACTCTTATGTAACATGATGACTAAATTATTAAGTCCTGTTTTTTTGAAGTTCAAGAGCCTTCTTCTCATTTTAACCCTGTAGGACTTTCCTATAAGGATGGAATATTTATAAAATATTGTGTTACAAAAAAAAGAAGAAAAAAAAAAGGGGATTTTCTGCTTGAACTGTTTTCTGTCAGGGCTAGTTCAGATAGGTTGGGCAATGAAACTATTGTAAATTACTGTTTTTTGCCTGTGTTTTTGACTTCTCAGCTGGTTCTGCCCATCTCTCATGGGCAATGGTATTGAGGGCTGTGCACTTGCCTCTGGGTCTGTCATGAGGCTTGGCTGGAGCTGGACCTTCTGAGAATTGGCACAGCACACTTTCACACGCTGCAAAAATAATTTCTTGTGCTAATCCCTTGTGGCATTTACATATTACACAAGACCCTCTTTACAGAAGAAAAACCCAACATTTTCCCATGACCATAGTTAATGTACTGTAAATCTGTGAACTGTTGGATCTGTGAGCCACGTCTCAGGACACTTTTTCCTCCAGAAAAGGGCCTGGTAGAGCAGTGGGCTCTGTATCACAGAGGTGAGTTCTGGTGTGGTTAAAACTTTAGTTCTAGGCTCTAGAGGTCGAACTCAGAATTTCTGCTCATCTGCTGATTGCCGTGTAACAAGATGTTAGGGCACTACATGAACAGAAGCCCCATGTAGGCTATCTGTGAAAGCCAGAAAAATCAAGAGTCTAAGAAGATCTGTTCTGCCTCTGTCTAAGGGTTCATTGGGCTGTCTATCCAGGTGGTTACAAGAAGATGCACAGGGAAGAATAAAAGTAAGGAAAGAAATACACTTCCTCCAAATATACTCCCAATTCCCACCATTTTGTAAACCCGATGTGTGGGTTTTTTTACTATTTAGTTGCCCTTAATATTGGTTTCTTGGAGTTTCTGGTACAGGTTCCCTGTCAGGCCGTGCGAACTCTTTCCATCCACAGTATCCTTTGGCAAGGAGATCTGTAATAAACAGAACTGCCATTTTTGATTTTTCCTGAGCCTTGTTCTGGCACATTTCATGTTGTATCCCTTAGTTTTTGTGCTGGAAGGCACAGCATACAGTCAATTTTTATCCATTTTTTCAAAGATACTCTTTAATTTGTTGGCCTCTGTCATGCCTTACCTGCCCAGGTTGTCTCTGACAAGTCTCAGCCTGCTCAGCTGGCCTTTCAACTGCATACAATGGTGGCTGTAGTGCTTTTTCTCTGGTGGGAATCATGGAGATGATTTGGCAGCAAAATCATGTGTCTCTGTGTGTGTGTATATACACACACATATATATGTATATAAAATACAATGATGTTTGAAAACTGCAAGTACTATGCAACACAAGACTGGTATTAGACATTTTGCCAAAGCTAATATTAGCAAGATAAAACAATATAATTATATTCTTTTGAAAACATGAAAAAAAAGTGACCATTACCTTTTAAATGACCTTGTAGCTTCCTCCTGTGGGCCCATTCTCTTACCTGAAAGGCTTAAATGCTCATTTATGTAAAATCTGGAGCTCTGACAAAATGCGCATGGAGGGGAACTGTGTAACCAAGCAAGTGCCTAAAACCTCTGTAATGCATTTATTGAACTTATCTTTCAACAGTCTATTTTGTTCAGTCTTGCTAAAGAAAATGAAGGTTGAATCTCACTGCTGCATGATGACTTCACACCACTCGACTCACAAGTGAAAACACAGGTCAGGTGGGGTGCCAAGACCTCCTGACTTTCCCCTGTAGGCTGTTTGTGTGCTCAGGCTGAGTGCATCGTGTACCTCTCTGTGGCTTTGGGGGCAGCTGGGGAAATGCCCACTGAAGGCTTTGAAAATATGGTACACTAGTGATGCTTGGCTTGGTGTTAGTACCTGACATGTTCATGCTCTGTGTCAAAGGCAAGCTAATTCAGAAAAATGTTTCAGAGGCTCTGAAGATCCAGTTGGCCTGAGCTGTGAAACCTATTGTTTTTGCACTGAGAGGATAGCACAGCCCAGGGCATGCAAAGTGTGGGAAAGCCTTCAGTTTATACAAGATATACATAATAACATATTGGTAGTTTTGCTAGGAACTACAGAAAATATCAATATCCTATTTGTTTGGTTGGGCTTTGTGGGGTTTGTGGTTTGTTTTCACCATTCCTGACTGCTGAACTGATGTTTAGGGAAGGCACTTCATAGTATTTGCAACCCAAGGGAAAAAAAGCTAGACCCAGCATGGGCAGTAGGATAGAGCATAACCCATTGCAACCTAATGGAGCAAATGAATGCCTGTTCTTTAACAAATAAATTGGGTTTTGACAGATAACTTTGCTTAGATCTCCATTGAATTAATATAACCTAATAAAGGTGTTTTTGCTGGCGGGTTTGGCTAGGAAGAAGTTGTATGCATGGAAGGAACGCTTAAAAGGAGGAGCAAAAGCCTACTGGTGAAGCCTACTGGCTGATTTAGACAAATAAAAAGAGTGAAGCTCATGGAAGGACTAGGATAAGTCCCTGGCTGGCAGCTAGAGAGAAAATCCTGGCACAGCCTGAGGAAATATTCTCCCTTGGCTACTTATGCTATTGCTCCTAAAGGCTGAATGAGTTCCCTTTTTTTGTGCTTGTTTCCTCAGCCTCTGTTCAGAATCACTTGGATGGGTTTGAGAAATGGAACTCAACTGCTCATTTCAGGACTGGGGTATAGCAGGGAGCAGAGGTGCTTGAGTAGAGTCTAGTTCTGCCTGCCTTCCATGTATATTTATGCAGCCATCTCTGCCTTGCTTGGTTCCGAAGCTGTTTTTCCTGAGATGGCAAAAGGCGTCCCCTCTCCCTTATGTGAGTCTCACTTATTTACAGACTATGTGAAAAGTTCTGCTCTGCTAAAACAGGGCAGAAATAATGAGAAAAGTATTTATGTGGTTTTTAACTGCACCTCTTTCAGGAGTTCTCTTTTTTTTTTATTAAATTTACTTCTTTCTCAGAACCAAATTACAAATATCTTAGTCATTTGCTGATTCAGGAGTGCAGCCATGAAATCCTCTCATCCTCTCCTCTTTTTACCTTTGCACAGACAGAATGAATAATGCTTTGTATTTTGTCCACAAGGTGATAGATGCAAAGATTAGTTAGGTGCTTAAATATTCTGGTAACAGGGTACCAGACGAACACAGAAGATAGTGAATTAATTTTTGTCTCTTTTTTACTTTAGATGTCATTTTTTTATCTTTGTTTCTACTCATGCACCATGACTTGCATGCTGGTAGGCTGCCTAAATATGATGTGTTGGTCCGTGGAAATCAGGCCCTATCAGATCAGATATATACTTCTCCCTCTACTTTGGTGACACATTTCTGAGCTTAGCTCAGACCAACTTTCCTGTCCATCAAAGAACTTGAGATGCAGATGAGGAAAAATCAGGCAGTCCACTCTCACGACTCTGATGGAAAGGCTATAAATCTCCAGCAGAGGATCACCAACAAACTAAAGAAGGGCTGCTTAATGGTGCATGAGTTTGTCCAGGGTCTCAGTCACTGCAAAGATGCTTTTGAATCACCTGTGAGCAAGTGCTGAGAGCTGCTGTGGAAGTGGCACAGGCTTCCACAGCAATGCTCCTGTGCTCTCTGTTCATGGCAATTCTCTATTTAAAAGCCTTGAGCAGAAAAGCATCAAGACAGTGAGATGCTGACTTTGACTGATCCTCCTGAGCTGTTTCTGATCAAACACAGCCTTAAGCCCATGGCCAGAAGTCTTAAAAAACCCAAAACAACAACAAAACAAACCCGAGATCTCTTTTAGAAGTAAAGGTCCTCCATACTCGAGATCTCTCTTCTAGTAAAAAAATACAGTCTTGTAATTTTACCTTTCCCTGGAATGGAATGGTTTCAGCTAAGGAACACAGCCTTTCACAACACTTAAATAAAGTATGTAAAAATATAAGCCTATGTGGTTTTTATCTCCTTCTGCTTCAGTTTAACAATAACCCTGCATATGACTCCCTTCGTTGGCAAACTGCTTACAAGAAGGCTGCCATTTCTATTGCTGACATATCTCTTACTTTTTACTCCTCCAGACTGTGTAGCATATTTAATTAAATTCTGAAGCTTTGGTATGAAGTTTAGGAAAAAACAAAGATAATGTTCATGGGGAGAAAAAGGAATTCTTTTAAAGTCAGTTTCATTAACTATCAGGCTATAGAGTGAGGGTCACTTTGCCCAGACTGAAATAACTGGATCTCCCTAATTGCATTTTACTTGAATTATTTCTTTATTTCAAACATGTTATGCTTGTTAGTGATTTAATATGACTGCAAGCACAAATTAATTATACCTGGTAGCTAATTGTACGAAAGCTATGGTGATCAATGTTTATGCTGGCTTTTTTTAGTGTCTACCTTTAGTATACATACTTGGATCAGCTCCCTCCCAATCATGAATAAATATTTGCTGCTTATATGTTCCCATGCAAATTGGATTAATTTTAGCATATTCGTGGAAGAAGGACATCACTGCCTACCCTCAATATTAAGCTAGCTGAACAAGCAAAGGTTGGGGATTTTTTCCCTTGCTTAAGTAGTGAATGAATGAGACAGACAGAAAATTCAGCACAAGTTTGCTTATCCCAAATGGTTTGGGGGCATCCAGGGTATTTGGAGAGATGGAGGTAAAGTCAATCAAAGAATTGACAGAGAAAAGCGACTCTTCCTGGGGCCCTAACCTTGAAGAATTTCAGTTAAGCACTGCTCAGCTAAATGAAATGGTAATTGGATAAACAGAGCGGTGGAGGTTTGGGTCTGGATATGGACAGAACTCTGCACATGCCTGTAAGGTTTTCTCTTTACATTTATAGCACCTCATGCAGCCTTTGTGTCTTCTCTCACGGAGCTCAAGTGCCTCACATTCTGTGGGGTAAATGCACCACAACTTTAGCATCAAAGACTGTCCTTTCTCCCCATTTAATTATGTTCCCATTTCAGATATACTTCTTCCTACGTGCCTGTAAGGACACAGGAGCTATACCTTTCCTATATGTCACCAGCCATGCTCAGCCCCTGCACACTGACTCTGGGAATGTTGGGAACTGATCCTGTGTGATGCTGACTCTCTTCTCATAGGCAAGTGATAACTTTTTCCCAGAGCTGCATCCTGTTGGTACCCTCTAAGTTGTATCCTTTTCAGGGGTTTGCTTCTCTTTTCCCAGTTCTCCTAATATGGGTGGGTCATCCCTGACTGGAAACTGCACAGTTGAGAAATCCTCGTCTCTGCATTTGTCAGCTGAACTGAATTATGGAATAAGTCTTGAAGTGGAAAGCCTTTTTAGTCAGAGATGTGACTTTTGGCGCTTTTTTTTGGCAGATTGATTGGCTGTAGGAATGCTGCTCCTTCTGAGGCAGCAAGCTGCTGAGGACTTGGACGTGGTTCTTGTGCCAGGATAGAGAGTCAGGAGCAACCTGGAGACAAAGGCACAGGGATCAGGCAATGCTAGAGCAGGAAAGTCAGTAGCCAGCTCTCAGTGCTGTGGAGACTTTCATTATTTACTTTTTTATTGATTGAGAAAGGCACCATCATGCAACAACATTTTGGGTGTTCAGCGCTTAGATGAGGTGGTGGGCACAGAAATTTTAGGGTACCATCTCTGGGCCGTCAGGATTCAAAAACCTCAGACAGGATTCTGAAAATACCTGAGAAAATAATGGGATTTTTGTGTCATCACTCAGACTTATCCTTTCAGTGGTTAAGGCAGATGGATACAAATTGTATTTACTTCGTTCCTGATGTCTTACAAGACCTCTAGGCCAGTGGAAGAGAGGACAGGAACAAATTCATGTTTTGATTCTGAGTCCCTTAGACTTGATCTTTGACACCAAACCAAAAGATGAGTGCTTGCCTTGCTGCTGTGGTGAGCGCTGCTCGTGTGCTGTTTGCTATCCTATAGGATAGGGAGATACAGAGCTGAACGATGTTGAAAAGCTCAGCAATGAAATGGTCCCCACATCCACTGCCAGTCCTCCTCAGAGCAGCAAATCCAACATCTCTGTATGAGCATGTGGACATGCACATATAGATGATCTATGCTTGTGCATCTCCTCCAGGGTGTCCTGTGCCTGCCTGCTGGGAGACTCCACTGCTTCCTGCGATGTCTGTGCCTCTGAACTCCAGGCAGGCAGCAGAGGCTTGTGTGATATGGAGTCAGTTTGTGCATGGTTGGTGGCCTTTTGTCTGAGATTTCCAGATGCTACAGCTGTTAATTGTCTAGAAATCTGGTGGAATACTGCCCAAAGCAGTTGAGCTGGCCGGCGTGAAATGTCTTTTACATGTCTAATTAATTTAGTATGCATGTAAAATGTCTTCCCATGCAAAGAGGGCCAGGGAAAAAAGTGTGAGTTTTTATTAATAAAAAGACTATAAATTTGAACTCTAGACCTTCATTTTACATTTATCGTATCAGTGCTACTGTTCTACCAACATGCAATAATGAATATTCAGCAAGTGTACTTGTATTTACATGATATGTTCTGCGTTGTTTTTGTGCGTGTGTGTTAAAATTCAGTTGCTGCCTCTGTCTGTTTCCATTCTGCCCCACACTAGATCAGGTATTTAGTGATGACCCAAAGGAGCACAGCAGATCCTCATTGATTACCATTGCAAGTGACATAGGATTTGGGGAAAAAAAAAAGAACTATGAAGAGGGCAGTGACACAGACCTTTCTGCATAAATTGATAAGGTAAAGGAAATGTAATTATTTGAATGCTTATACAATCAGGATAGGATGGAACATGAAGGTACAAATATTAAATCTCTGACAGTAGAATGGGAGACTGCCTGAGAAGTTTAGAGCATGGTGTGAATTTTCTAAGATGATGTTCTCTAAGATGTTAACCATAGCTGGAGATACGAGCAATGAAAGGTAAAATATAAGCAGCGAATAACACAGCAAATATAATTGGAAATTCTCTGCAGTGTCACATTCTGCCATCAACAATTCAAAGAAACTGATGATAAGTTGGAAACAATTCAGGGAAAAGATGTGATTGCTCAAGGAGAAAAACTCCTGTAGGGTGTGTAGGAACTCAGAAACTCATTTTATAATTTACCAAAAGGCAAATAATGTGAATTATCTTGGTCAGAGTCTGCCAAGACCTAATGTAGTATGAAGTTTGGAAATAGACTCTTCTGTTTGGTAAAAGATCTAACTGCTGCAAATTGAAGGAAATCACGTTTTAATTAGTGCAAATGTGTGTATTTCTAAAAGAGAAAGTAATTATGTGCTGGAACACGTATTCTTAATTGAGAAACAGCTACAGACTGTGCAATTCCTTTTTAAAAAGTCATAAATTGGCACTATTTCCTTGGAAGCAAAACTAAGGGGAGTATTGTTGCCTGTGAAAGGGAACCCATTGCAATTTTACAAGAATGCTTACTCAGCTGAGCTACTTTAGTTTGATCAAAATTATATAAAGTAAGAGGATTTTCTCTCAAGTCTCTACTGTCTTAAAAATTCCTGTAAATATTTAATGAATTCATGAAATTTGGTATTTGTGAGGTTTTTGTGCCCTACCACCACGAAGTATTAACTATGATAGGGTTTTAATGAGCCATGGAATTCGGTCCAGGTGTGTCCTGTCTGTGCCTCTTTGTGGCCAGCATTTCCCACTGATCTTCAGCCACCGGGAAAGATTATTGCTGGTGCCTTTTATTTGTAGGCCATTATAAGATAGTCTGACATTTAGAAAACAGGAAAAATAATGAACTGAAAAATCCCACCCTACATTATTCTGGAAAGACTTGTATTCGTAAGTAAGTGTATTTAAGGCAGATGTTTAACAAGTGAAGATTCAAATTTTTTTGGGGGGAGGTCAAGAAATATTTGTCTAGATATGTGGGAACCAGAACTTCAAAGAGATGTGGGGAGGTTTTGAGTGCATTTAATATGATGTACATGATAGAGATGCAAAACTAAAGAATTTAGAATCATCTGAGAGAAAGCTAAAATCTCATTTTATGAAGAAACTTTTCATAGTCTTTCTCTTTAAAAGTAATCACTTACAATATGAATTGAAACGTGTGTTTTAAACCACATTTTCTAATGCTCAGTCATGCTGACTTCTTCAGCAGTCTGCATTTAGAGTCAGAGACTGTACATTGTCTTTTAGGAAACTGTAATAATATGTTGGAAAGGGATTGTGAACATAAGGCAGAGCCATGTTTTCTGTACTCCAGTCTATTGCACCTTCAGAGCTGATATGCAAACAAATGTTTTTCCTGGTATGCTGGCCTTGAAAATTCAGTCTGGATCAGAAATTCAAAGAGTCTTTTCCCTTTTAGCTCTTCCTTATTATCTTGTTCCTCTTTTGTCCAAATGGCAGAGGAAGAGGTGGAAAGGTTGGTTAAAAAAACCAAACCAACAAACTCATAAAGCAATTAAAAACTCTTTTAAGTAAAACCAACTGTCCTGAAGAAAAATCAGCCATACTTCCCCATGCATTTGCAGTAGAATGGCTGGGCATACTTTAACTTCTGTGATCCCTGGCATGGATTAGTCAAAACTCCCTGGTAATAGTGGTTGATGTGGGCATGCCGTGCTGTGCAGCTGGCAGGTACCAGCGTGTATTGCCTGGTGAACTCTTCTAGTGACAGTTGGCTTTCATCTTCTCAGACTGCATTGTTTTCCAGAACTGTAACAGGATATTCAGTGGGAGACTCTGGTCTGGAGTGTTGTGGTGTGAGCATCCACAGCAGGAACCTCACTGCTGTCAGGTGACTCCTGTCACCCTGGGAACTGTTTTTGGGGTCACTTCTGTGGCCACGAGGGTTAGAAAGTAATTTTAGTTCCTCTAGAGTGAAGAAGAGCATGTCTCGTAACCAAGGGGCTCTATGGAGGAGGAGTGGAAAGGAGACATCAAATATCACCACATTCATAACAAAATGATGCAGGCTGACCATGCTGTTTGCTCTCACTGTAGAGATTGGCTGAACCTGGGAATTTCTGTTAAAAAGAAAAGAAAACACAAAAGTACTTTTTTTTTAAAAAAAAGGCAGGTTAGCATTTTTCAGCTGAGGTAGAGCTTTCATTTCTTTCCCCTTGCCACATTTTTCTGTCTGCACACGTGGGTGGTTGCACTGCATATGCGCAATCTTGCTCCCCTCACTCTGGCAGGCTGCTGAGTGTGTTTTCCTCCTCAGTGGCAATGCTTGCACTCCTGGAGCTGGGTGTGCATTAGTGCTTGTCACGGAGGGAATGGCTTAATTCTGCTAACGAGGCAGAGGGGATAGCGTGCCGCTGACTCCAGCGCTGTGTTTTTGTTGAAATGAGTGCGTGCTTTCCCATTGATACACCTGCCCATCAGATAGCTTCCACCAGGTCTGGGCTTGACCCATTGTTCCTCCAACAATATAGTCAATTCGGGAGTTAATGCATGCGTGAGATGAAAGCTGAAAATAAATATCTGTGCCAGATATAGTACATGCTTCAGAGGTCTGCTTGCTACAAAGCGAGCATACTTCATAGTATTCAAGTTAGAAGTTGTAGGAGTTACCACAATATTTTTCAATGCCAAAGGTCATGTCTTTTAATCTTCCATGATAATAAAACTGGGTTAGCCCTTAAGAGAAGAAAGTGACATAATTTTGCCTCAATAAATGAACTTTTAAACAGGTAGAGTTCAATTCATTGTTGGCACCAAAGTGCACAGCAAGAGATAAACTTAAAATTTTAATATATACTGTTGAATCAACATGAATAAAGAAGAATACAAAAGCAGGCAAAAAAAAAAATCAAATGGGAGGTAGTTAAGGCTAGACTTACATGATGTTTCAAAGCATGAATTGTAATATCTGTTTAAAATATGACTGTTCCTTTATTCTCAGAATGTGGGTTAGATTTTGAATGCAGAACAAGAACTTTGCCTTTTTTCAGAAGCTGCATTCTTAACAAATTATTCTTAAAATGAAACTGTTTAATGAAATTGCTTTTCAACTGCTGGATAAAACCATGCATTATTAACAGATGACCATACATAATACAACATAACACTGCAAGGTAACAAGAGCTCTGCTAGCCTCATGCAGTTTTGAATTTTCCCACTTTTACTTTAAAATATAACAGTTTAAGCATCGTCTTTGTTGGAGGTCAGTGACATGTCTGAAGCACAGCTCTTCTGGCTCAGCCTCAGCGCTGGGAAATTCAGGGTGTTTTGCTGTGAGCAGGTGGGCAAGCAAGGTGTACACTGCAGGGCAGATTGCACAGCTGTAAGATGTGGAATTCCCCTCAAAAGGATCGGCATGTCTTTGAAAATGAATTCAGCACTGAAATTAAAAAGATTTCTGGTGCAGGGGAAGAAAATGGGGTTTGATTACTTTCAGATTAACTCTTTTAGTGTTTGTCTTCATCTCCGTTTCTTTACTCCTCTTTCTTGAGAGATGTTTTTCAAGAGAGAGTGCAGGGAGTTTTCATGTTTAAAAGGTGGTGCTGGACTGTTGGAATAAACTCTTCAATGCAGTCTGCTTCTTGTAAACACAGAGCCTGCTGCAAGGTAGCGCATCTGGAATATTGGATTCTGCAAACCCCATATTTTCTCAGTGTCTATTAGGAAATATATTTATTTCTTATTTTCTCCTTAGAATTCTATAAATAATTATTTTTCATTGTATATTTTTGTGGATGGTGGCTAAATAGTGCACAAATCAGGAGGAATGGCTGCAAGGCATTCAATGCTCCCCTAAAGGGACTTGAGGGTTTGCAGCACCTAGCAGGACTTGTCACTACAAAAATGCTACAAGGTGTTCTTACCTATTAATTCATTATCTGCATGGATGAGAGTCCTGGGATTTAAATGCTAGATTTCTTTCCTTATATCCTTGAACTTACTTGCTATCAGTCACAGTTCAAGTTAAAAGTTCGCCAAAAAGTTACGACACGAGCAGAAACACTCCCCAAGTTTTTTGCAAATGCCATAGTTTTCTGCCCTCAGAAAGTACTGTAGGTGGGGGCTAATGATGATAGGCCATGTGGAAACAAATTGTCTGCCAAGCACTTCAGATGTTCTTATTTTATTTTGAAACACCAGAGTTTTCTCTCCTCTTGCTGATCAATGTGAATAGTTTCATGGCAGCACAAGTCAGCCAAAAAAAACCATTTCCCTTTTGCATCTGATGAAAATTTTATTGCCATATCAAGCTCCAAATAAAACTCCTACTCTTTAAGCAATTCCTGAAAACACAAATTAATTTGAGTTTGAATAATACCCCCAACATGTTAAAGCTGCCAACTGAAAAAGGAACAGATAATTAGGAGATGACAACAGACAGCACAGAGCCAACAGAGGAAAAACTGGAACACAGCTAGACGGCAACACTGGCCATCTAATCCATTAACAGCCTCCTAGAATTGTTTTGCTTTTGCATTAAACTGGTATAAGCACCAAAAGGCATTACTGAAGTTTTAATCTCCAGCAAAAGAAATCTCCTCCTGCCTAACAGCACGCAGCACACACACAAATGTGACTTCAATTAGCACTACCGTAAATTTTAATTTAGCACTTCGTAGGAGCATTCAGTAATATATGTAAGAAACAGGGGCTGATGCTCCATTAAAGACATTCCATGCAATTATCCCATTGATCTGTTGATCCCTTGATTCACATTTGTGGGGTGAACAGGAGGGGGAGGATTTAGGAATTTAGAGCTTATGAAAAATGGTGGAAGAAATTTTTCCCTTAAAGCCTTCTGCACCTTTTCCCTGTAGCTACACTTTGCGATCAATGTGTCGCTGCCAGCTTCCTGATGCCTCAGGATCCTGGTGATCACCCCAGGTGACCCTGAGACCTCAGTTGCCCTGTTTCTGTAGAGGCTGGGATGTTGGGGTGCGGCAGCACAGGCTCTCTCGTGCTGCCCAGCCGAGCCCACTGCCCTCACCCAGCCTCCTCCTCACACCTGCTGCCATTTACTGCCCTTCAGGTTAGAATTTTGTCCCACGGACATCTGTTTTTTCTCAGCATGGCTTGGATGACCTGCGGCACATGGAAGCATTCTCATTTAATTTTGCACATTAGCCTGTGAACCTGACAGCAGCCCAACAGGTTAATAGTGTTAATCATTAACTATGGCATGCATTTCAGTGCTGCGCAGTGGTGCTTTCTCGTTGTGACCATGCAAAGTTGACTTGGAAAGTCTCCAGTATCCAGCTCTGTCATGGTGCACCTGGTTCTCCTTTTTTATAGGATTATCTTGCATGAGTAGCATGTAGGTTTAGTTCTAGCAGCCAGCTGTGATTTGGGTTTAGCACATTAGAGCACCAAGAACTTGTTTGTTGTTGTTTAAAGTTATTCCCTGGTGGCGAAGCTTATTTGTGTTTAAACTGCCGATGCCCACATTTATACAATTTGCATTGTTTAAAGTGTCACTGTTATTTGTTGAAAAAAAAAATTCTGTTAGGCTTGACAGAGTGTATCCTGTGATTTATGCTACAGCCTCGTGCTATGCCATTTTAGTGAGGATCTTGAAACAGGGCCCTGTGGTTTCTTTTCCCCTTTTGCTGTTTGTTCTGCTCTTTAATTACATTCATATCAGCTACTTTGAAGTTAATGAGACTGTTGGGATATGTAAAAGAGAATCCTGTATTGATTTCAGACCTAATATCTTATCTTTGCATCTTTTTCTTCCTGAGTGTAATGTGTTCTGAGTCACAGTTGCTGACATGTTGTGATGGGTGCAATAGCTTTGGCCTGACACACAGCTTTATCTCACAATCCAAATGTAAGAGGAGATAGATAAACACAGAAAGCCATTCTGCCTTCTCATTTGCTTATTAAACTTGGCATGTAAGGAATACAAGATATTAAAGTTACTGGGTTTCATACATACCCTAGGCTATAAGAAGTACTTTTTCCTGTTGCTTTACAAACAAGCCTTCTCCCGACTTCTTGTCTTCCTCCCCTACTCAGAAAAAAGAAAGAACCATATAGAACATTGCAGGTGATAATTACAATGTTGGGATAGTGACTTCAGGTACAATGTAAGCAAAATAATTGTTCTTTTGCCCTGGCAAGAGCCAGGTTCTTCAATACAGTCGGAAGATGACAGAAGATGGTCTGCTAATGTGAAGGGTACAAGTCCAACACCAACTGCTCACATAACGGTTTTTGTACCTGGAAAAGAATTTTGTAAGCCATCAGATTTTATCTGGCTTTTTTTTCCCAGCCAAACAAAGTAAATAATCTCTTTGTGGTTTTGGAGCTGAACTTAAACCCTTCATTTAAGCTCAAGTTCACCTGTTCCATTGCCAGATGAAAATCCCTGCAGAAACATTGCTGAGTAACTCTCTTCCAGCTGCTTTTCCTCGGTTTTATTTGGCAACCCAGAAATGCCAGGGACCAGGAGCTCAACAGACATACATTCCACTCCACAACCTGGCTGACCAAGTGAAGACCGTGAAAACTAATGGGATGTTTTTAAATCAAAATCTTCATATGCCGCCTTTCAATTTTACAACTCTATTACCCATTCAAAAAGACTGTCCTATTACATTTTGGTTTTGTCTCATTTGCAATTAAACTGTGATTTTCAGTTGTGATACCAGATAATTTGGAGCTATGGGAGAGGATTGTGTTGGCAGCAAAGCATTGTAGCGTTCAGCTTGGTTTCAGTTTACAGAGCATTTCCAAATTCAACCAAAACTGATTAAAACATAACTCAGGCAACAGAATTTCATCCTGGTTCCCACCAGAAGGTTGAATTTGGATATGAAATAGTATCAGTAGTACATTTTGTAAGTACTGACACTGAAGTGTCTAATGACACCTGAGGCTGTTCCACTCCTGGTATTTTCTCCAGACTGTTCACTACAAGGCTCGTTCAATCTTTGTAAGGGATCAGCTTGCATTGTCTGTATTAGAAAGCTCTTGATTTCTTGTAATTGTTTTCCTAGAGTATCGTATGGGAATGAAAAGGCAGGAATTAGAAGGCAGGCTGTAGAAGCGTTGCAGAGCAGCCAGGACCCTGTACGGGAGAGTATGAGCAGAGCCAAGAGAAGACAGGACTGCAGGGGCCTCTAACAGCATTCTGCTAAGTTATCAATCCAATAAAAGATTTAAGGACACTCTCAATGTGAAGCTGCCAAGGATTTTTTGTTATGTTCTTTATAAAGTTATTTGTGTTCTTCTAACGCATGTATGAGTAGAAATGCTTTGCAATATTGGCAGTGAAAGGTATATTATACCCAAGGTTTAAATGTGATAGCCAAGTTCCTTTTTGAAATATTTCAGTGCCATTTCCAGCTTTAATTTTTTGTTTCTGCTGCACTGAAAAGCTTTGTTGTATTTCAGGAGGGCACCTAAAAATTACCTGTGGATGAGGGCGACCTACTTAACAGTCAAGGCCAAGAAAGGCAGTGTGTTCAAAATCAGTTTCAAAATTAAGTGCAAAAATCAACTGACCTTAACATTAAAGTGTATCTTTTTTCCCTGTGAATATGAAGTCTTCCTGCAGCAAAATGAAGCAGCTTCAAATCCCAGAAAAGGCAGCATCAGTTGGAAAGTAGGGTAAGAGTCACTATATTGCAATCTATCACTCTTCTGTAGCCGAAAAAATTCCACACACTGAATACTGTGTATTCACCGTAAAGTATATGATTTCAATGTACAAGACCAGACTGTGAGGACAACTCTTTTCTATCCCATGCTTTTTGATCACGTAGATCACTCGAAAGGCCACTTCCCTGGTTTTTGTCCACCTTGCGCCTGTGCAAAATGATGTTACCCATCTTCAGAAAGTTCTCTGAGATGTCTGGGTAAAAATCTCTACATCTAGTCTTAAGTATTTTCAATTCCATGCTTGCACACTTGCCACATTTATTTGGACAGTACCATGCTTTAATAATTTCCTTCACTGTGGATTTCTGTGAATTCATTGCAATTGATAAAACTGTGTTTTTCTATTCACAAGAAACACCCCAAACCAACCCAGTCGTGCATAAAGATAAACTGTATTAAACCATTTATTTATTTTTCATTTAAAGTAAGGTTATGCCTACTACAACTCCATCTGTAAACAGTGTCTTGGCATAAACTTTTAGAAGAGCTTACCTAGCCTATTAATATTTTCCAAAATTCAAGCCTTTCCTACACCATTTTGCAGTAAAAATATATATTTTAACACAGAAGTGAAATTCCCTCAGTACAAAGGGTTTTATTCTATAAAATTATGTTGTCAAGCAATGATAGAATAAAATTTCCCCAGATAAATTGGGCCATTGTAGCATTTCTTTCTATTTCTATTCCAAAATATGGATTTTATGTATGATTAATCATATTTTTGTTATGCAGTGGCAGGAAGCTGGCCCAAAATTCTAAAATGAAATATGCTTCATTGTCACAAGGAAATCTATTCACCACCTGAACTGCTTAGGATTTTGATTCCTATACAATAAATATGAGGCACTTGAGGCAAGAAAAATGATGACATAATTGGCACAAGTCCCATTCCAGATGGAAGAACTTCTAAGACTGACACATTAGACTCACATAATTTATGGGAGAAATAAAATAACTGAACCCACCTCTGATTACTCCACCCAGAAGCAAGGTTTAAGCAGGCATGTTCTTTGAATTAAACCCAAATTCCTCCGTGAAGGACTGAATACAGAAAACCTTGTTCTGAAAGATACACAAAGGGCAATTGCTGCAGTTAAGCCTAAGCTGTGGGACCCAAGAGCAGTTTCAGAGTCATTATAGATTTGTTTCTGCTGCTGCAAATGCATCTGAGAGATTTATATTTCTCCTGCTCTTCTCATATCAGAGCTCCTACCAGTCCCTCTTTATTTTTACTTCATGTAGAGGAAGAGGATTATTCCCTTAGATGGAGAATGGCAGGATACAATAACGAAATAACTTGTCAGGGAGAGGGAATTGAACCTGTGTGCGATGTACAAGACCTCACTGTCTCCTTTGGGCAGCAGCTGTTCTGGCACATGCCGAGCTTGGGCTGTGTAAGACCAGGCTGCAATGCATGGTTATGCAAACCACTCATGTGCCAAGCCAGCTGGATGTGTCTGTGCACAGTGAAATGCTTACCAGCACTGGAGGTGGCAGGCAGGAGGAATGCTTGAACCAGCTAGGAATTGAGATGATGGTTTAATGAAACAGGCCAGTTTCATACAGCATCTTTAGGGGATTACTTGAGAAACGTCCATGCTCCCTTTTCTTCTCATCTCTGATTCTTGTTGGCCACAGAGAATACAAAATGAAGAAGAAGAAACATGATTATGAGGCCAGTAAGGTTTGGGAAGCATCTTCTGATAAGTGTGTTTTCCTAATCTTCTATCCTCAGTAAAGGCTGCACTTGCTTTTGTTCAGGACAAAAAAGACTCTTTAATATTTTCCACTAGCACCCAACTTGGATGCCAATGTCTTTCATGCTAGATAGTAAGGTGCGTTGTCATGACAATTTTTAAATAAAGGGTTAACTAATTTGTTAGCCCATTTAAGAAAGTATTATGTTCATAGCTTTATTTATGTTCAAAGCATATATTTATTAATGTTCAAAGCACTATGTTCATGCCTCAATATCCATGCAGATATTAGGACATGATTCTTTCAGTATATACTGCTGCTTACAGCAGACACTAATGTTGGGTGGGAGGCCAGAAGTGGTCTGAAAAAGTCTGCTATTCACCTGCTGCCCACATGGCAGTTTTGCAGTTGAATACAGTCATTAGAGTTTAAAAAGAAATTTCCTCATTTCTGCGTGCTTGCCTCTGAAGTATCAACAGTTTGAATCTATTTACGAATGTCCAAACTAAAGGTGTGACATGCTTCATCTGCAAAGTGGCAGGAAGCTGGCATTGTGCCTAACTTTGTTCACAGCTTTTATGTGGTAAAGAGATTTATGGGTTTTTCAGTTGTTGGATTGTTTGGGTTTGGAGGTTTGTTTTGGTTTGTTTGTTTTTTAATTATTTAGGTTGTGTTCTTAGCTGAAGTGAGACACTTTGGATTGGAGGGTGTACAGGAGTAGATGAGATGGCTTTGGTTTGTCCTGCTCTGGCAGCTTTCCCACTGTGGGCACCATGGAGCACAAGGGCTGTGGTACTCAGCCACCCCCTGTCCTGTATCCTCTTGGGATGTAAAACTCAAAGGATGTTTCAAGTTCGGAGGGTGTTTCTGCCACGTTGTCAGCTGGTCACAGAGCTGTGGTGAGAAGTGTGGGATGAAGGGAGAGCCAAAGTCTTCTGGGTCTGAGCCTGAAAAATGGGAAAAAGAGGAAAAGAGGAGAATGAGCACAACTGGAGGGGTGCTCCTCTGTCTAATAGGGGTTTTAACAACTATGCTGGGAACCACCTGTGATTTTAACAGCCAGTTCTGCTCAACTGTACTGGAATGACTTGCGAAAGCTTTGGCAAACACCTTTACAGAGACATTTGTAGGATAAATAGACAGCAAAGGTTTTTTCTTCTTTTCTTAACCTTACAATTTAGAAGTTGGCTTATGCCCTAAAAGTTGGCAGATTTGTATTCCCTCCAATCTGATCTGTTTATTTTAATAATGATATTTCATTTTTAACCCCTATTATTCTGATTCATGTCAGCCACACAACTCTCTGGTCTCTTCTGAAAATGGTGTTCAGCTCTTGGTCTCCTGGAGGATACTGTTGGAAGACAGGAAATCCTGTTCCTCTGTGGATCCTATTCATGCAGAAGTTTCTAAAAATAATGTTGATTTCACACTCTAATTTGTGTTTGGCCTTGCTTACATCTGCTCTCATCTCCTTTCTACTTGCCCCAGTAATTTTATTTTCATAGCATACTTGGACATAAAGGCTGTGATAGGTTTGAACTAATGATCTGCCAGGTCACATGGTTTGAACATTTGGTATGCAATATAGTGCTAGTCTGGATCACACAGCACCCTCTGGGGTCCTATTGTCCAATCCTATAGTTTTTCCTGTAAAGACTTACTGAAAGGTCCTCTACTGTTGGCAAATAACTCCTTTGAAGTGGATTCTTTAAATATTACTCCATGTTTGTAGAATTAAACTGTGGCCTGAAATAGGGAGTATAACACTCTATTAAATCCTGATGTTCAAATATCTGTAGAAGTTACTACTGCCTTCAATTATAAAATACGTTCCTACCTGTTAACAAGAATCAGAAATGTGAACTAGCTGGAAATTAAAGGAGCATGCCTTTTGCTGGATATCAGATATCAGAGATTCAGGAGCTGTCCCTATTCAGTGTGAATGTACTCACTGCTGGTCTGAACGAGACATGAGCAGAGCAGGTTGCAAGTCTTCTCTCTAAGTTATGAGGAGAAGTCATGAAGCCCTTGAAAGGCCATTTTATACCTCACTCCTGAGCTGGGTAATGAGTAATTGAATGTAGCAAGGCTGCGTGATGCGCATGGAGGTCTTGGCTGTAGCCCAGTGAGGTGGCACTCATTCAGTGTGTCTGATGCCACGTCAAGTTTGTCTTTTAAAAGAGGAAACCTGCCAGGCGTGGTAGGAGAATGCATGTGTATTCTGAAGGTGATTTTCTGCAGCCTCTGTGCCGTGGATCGCGGTGCTGTGGGCTGCTCTTTCCTCCACAGCGCTAATCAGGTCAGCTCTGTGCAATCCCCCGAAGATGCTGTGACTCATGTGTTTGTGTTCTCATCGTGGCTCACTTTTAAGTTGGGTTGAAGTCTAATTCTCCTAGTTGTCAGTCTCTTTGGACACATTAAGACCGGGATGGGATTAGCATGCAGCACAAATACGACTGCTGTCTATGAGAACTTTCATACTGACTGCTTGAATGGAAGATCCTTGATCTCTTACTATCTACCTTCCTGCAGTCCCTTTTCTTGTTCTCTCGTGGCTTGTAACTCTGTAAGGCTGGTAATGCATACTCTGAAAACTACCAAGAGACCTCTTGTGAGCCTCATTAAGACAAGACTTAAAACTTCTTTGAGATTAGTTGAAAGTCTGATGAACACGCCCCCCTGAAAATACCGGAGGGAATTTTTATTAAATCTTTCTGCATTCATGCTTAGGCACCTGGGCTGTCTGTCATTTGGCATTTTGCTTTGCTTAAAATTAATGAAAAGTTATTTTATGTATAGTGAAAATAAGTGTATGGAAAACAGAGAGAGACTCGGAGTACAAGGAATGGTGTTCTGTGTGTGAACTTCTTTGCTGGGTTATGGAGGGCAAAGCTGCTACCCGTTCTTTCAAGAAACGAGTTACAGCTATTTCATGCAAAAATTCAAAATTAGTCATGTATCATCTGTACTTCCCTACAAGCAAAAGGCCTAGGAGGAAGAAAAACTGCATTTAATAATCTTGGTGCTTCTGTAACACAATGTCTCTACAGAAGCTTAGTACAAACATTAATTCATTGAGGTGATTGCTTTGCCCAGGGTCACTTGACCCTTTGCTATTGGTTCTAGAGCTGATGTTATTGAATTGAACTGCCAAACACTCAGACTCAAAACGCCCCATCAAAATTATGTCCAGTGAACCATCAGCCTGCTGGAGGATGATGTGGATTGTGTAAGATTTAGGGAGTTACATAACCTCTGGAAATTGTATGTGATTACTCTAGCAACTACGAGCAGGTAAAAAGATGAGAGAATGCAAAATAATTTTCTATTTGCTCTCTGAAATTATATTAATAAGCCTCTTTTCATGAAGTCACTGGTGTTAGAAATTCCATTCAGAGGGCACAGCTGGCAACAGCTGTCTGTAGCAGTGTCTATTTCAGTGCCTTTAATTCTCTGGTGTCTTAAGTAAAAAACATTTCACATTCAACATGGTTTCTTTTGCATGCAGGCTATAAAGAGTAGTTAGCATCTCAGCAGAATAGCTGTCAGTTATGTTATGCTATTGTATGTCCCCCATGCCAGACAGTGTCAAACTAGATGTGCCCTAAATAAGACCAAAAGCATAGCGTTAAAGTGTAAAAAAAGCACTTGTAAGTAAAGAGCAAAAAACTACAGCTGAGAAAAAGGAAGAGTGATGGGAGCAAACAAGCAGCAGAAGTGACAGGCAGAGGTCTTGGTGCGGGGCTGTCAAAGCGTTCCCGCTCTGCTCACGGTGCCCTGATAATGATCTCAGAGCAGTTGTATCGGCTCCTTCCACACAGACATGCTGTGTTTGATCAAAAGCGCATGTCACAGTGCTGCTGTTTTCTCCTGGAGTTTTAAACGTGAATGTTTGTACCCTAACAATGCAGGCTGTGCTTGAGGATCCTTGGTCTGTCTGAGCCAATGGCAAACTTATTGGGACAGAGGGAACGAGAGTGGCTGATGCATGCATTGGCTGTGCTGACAAGAAGAAGGAGGGAGGACTTTGCAGTGCTGGCCTCTGTGGTCAGGGGCTTATCTGCTCATTCCTGACTCTTTTACCAGCCTTTCCAGCACTCTAGGCTGGGCTCTCTCTCTTCCTGGGGTCAAAAGGAGGCACGCTCTGATCTTGGAGAAACACTCAGGAAGTGGTTTAGCAAAGGCAAAGAGGCCTCAATGCATTTCCATGTTAGAGAGGACTCTGAAATCAATACTCTGGCCCAAATGAATGGAGCTATTCATTTTGCTGGGGTGTGGGTGGGAAGAGACTAGGATCTAAAAGACTGCCAGATTTTCTAAAGGCCCTGCACTATTCTGCAGTGTGTGCCTAAGAGCCCTGGCCAGCCTCTTCCATGGCAGGGAGGTGATGGTGAGCAGGCATCCCCTCTGAATCACAGCTGCTCTCCCACTCCCCCTCTAATTGTTATGGAACCTGCTTTCCTTCATAATCTCCTCTGAAGATGACTTTGCCTTCTTGGCTGACATCCTGCCTGATCTCCTAGTCCCCGTCTTCTTTCTCTCACCTCCCTTGACTTACAAGCCCAGGGCAACACTCCCACTCAGTGAAAGAGTCTTGCTCCTGTTTTCCCAAAACACTGGTCCTCCTCTGATCCATTTGAGCACCGCTTTCTCTCTCACCTCTCCATTTCTTTCAACAAAGCATATTTACCCTCTGCCCCTTGCCTCACCCTGCCCTCCTGAGACCTCCAATCCATTAATGTCTATCACTTTTTTTGTCACTCTTGGCATCCTCTCCCTGCTCTCTGTTCTCTTAAGTTACCTCAGCTATTGCTTCTCTCCACTTCAGTCTTTCCTTGATCCTCAGTTCTTTCTTCAGTGCCTCGTCAGAGAATCTGCCCCATGAACCCACTGAGCCCAGCTTCATGACAACAGCTATCACCACATCGCACTTGTCGTCTTCCGTACTTGTTTTACTTCTTCTCTCTGTGTCCTTGGCCATCACTTAAACTCAGAAAACACTTTCTTTAAACTGTTGTGTCACCCATCTTTCCTTCAGATCCTTTTCTGAAATCTCCTTGTGTTTTAATACAAGAAACATTTGGGATAGCAAACATATGTTGTTCTTCTAAACATCATCATATGTTTTATTCTTCCATGCCCTTTATTATCTGTCAACTATTTTGGTATGTTCCTTCATCCTTAGTAATATGTTCTTGCTAAAAACAGAAATGCAGCAGTGCATGGATATCTAGACAAGAGAGCTGAGCTCATTTCTTGCTGTCTGAACAGATGGAAGATGTTGTACTTTACTCTCTCTAGGAAACAGTCTCTCCGGTTTCTTAATCGATCTATCAGCCTGACCACATACAGCTGCTATTGGTGAGGATTGCACACTGATTTTCCTCTAAATTCACCCCAAACCCAAAGTATTATGTAAATATTTTCTGTGCTGTGCTGGTTTTGGCTGGGCCAGAATTAATTTTCTTCACAGTGGGAAGATAGGGCTGAGTTTTGGATGTGTACTGAACACAGTATAGTATAGAGATGTTTTTGGTGTTGCTGGACAGGACTTACACAGAGCTGAGGTGTTTTTGTACTGCCATGTTTGTGAGAAAATTGGAGGTGCATGGGAGGTTGGGAGGAGATACAGCAGGGGCAGGTGACCCAAACTGACCAAAGGGATATTCCAGACCATGTGGCATCATACCCAGAATATAAACTGGTGGGAAGAAGGAGGAAGAGGAGACATTCAGAGTGATGGTGTTTGTCTTCCCAAGTAACTGTTGCATGTGATGGGGTGTTGCTCTCCTGGGGATGCTGAGCACCTGCCTGCCCACAGGAAGCAGTGAATTAGTTCCTTGTTTAGCCTTGCTTGTGTGCAAAGCTTTTGCTTTCCCTATTAAAATATCTTTATCTCAACCCATGAATTTTTGACCTTTTACCCTTTTGATTCTCTTCCCCAGCCTGCTGGTGAGTGAGTGAGTGGCTGTATGGGGCTTGGCTGCTGGCTGGGGTTAAACCACATGTACTTTGCACGGTTTGGCTCAAAAATATGTTTAAAAGGCTCTACGTTGTCTTTTCCACATCAGCAAGTGAATCAATACTGCCAGCAGCTGATTCCTGGAGAAGGAAGGCACAGTAGGGAAGCACTGTCTTCCTATCATACCTCCAATTGGTTATTGTTTGAATATCCTTGAAACAGTACCAAATTTGCAAACAGTGCTTAGCAGTGAGTCCAGGAAACAAATACCATTTTCTCTGCTCATAATCGGTTTATTCAGAAGCACAGCAGCAGCCTGGAAAGGGTTAATGAAGGCTTGTCTACCTGATGCTGCAGCCCAGGCAGGATGGGACAAGAGACACAGGGCAGGAGGGTGTTGCAATCCACTTCCCCTGAGATGTAACTCTGCAACAGGACAGCCTGCTCAGGGCAGGCACGCTGCATTTTGGGAGCTCACCTCTCACCCTCACCACAGCTGGCCCCAAACACCCTTGTTGTTCGTTCTTCATGTTCAGCATTGCTTGTCCTTTATTTTCATTCTGCTGTATTTGTCATGATACAGCTTCTCTGACTTTACTGTAGAAACTCTTCTGAATCATCAACTTAGGACAAGTTTCACATGTCTAAAGTAGTTCTAGCAGGCACTTAAGGTATCTATTTCTTTTTCTGGGGTTTATATCAATTATATTTTATGTATCTTTAAACAAATAATGTGTAGGATTTATATGTTGTTGGATTTATTCAGAACCCTGAGTTTTTTGACTGTTATTTTCCAGAGAGTGGTCCTTAAGTTTGAACCTGGAACTCATTCAGGAACTAATTATCTTTTTTACTGTCCACAAATCCCTACAGCGAAGGAAGAGCATTCCTTCTAGAAAGAGTCTTAGTAGCTGAACTTCAGTTACAGTATTTGCTAGGAAAATTTAGCTGAGTTAGTGTAAAAAAATAAATAATTTTAAATTCAATTATATTTTTGATGCAATCATAAATTTGAAAATAATTCTTGCTTCCTACTACTGAAGCTAGAAAAGTAAATAGCTAGAAATAATGCTGATTACGGAGACTGTAGAATAAGCTGTAGAGCTCCAGAAGGAAGTCTTGATTAAAGACAGCATTAAGCTCCAAGGAAAATGGAGGCTTGGAAAAATCTTTCAAAACTTGTAACTTGAGAATGTTTGCCTTTATG
Source organism: Origma solitaria (assembly GCA_013397895.1). Classification (NCBI taxonomy): domain Eukaryota; kingdom Metazoa; phylum Chordata; class Aves; order Passeriformes; family Acanthizidae; genus Origma; species Origma solitaria. The sequence continues at coordinate 1,248,145 of VZRL01000500.1, forward strand.
GAAGGGAAGGAAGATGGATGATGCTTGAACTATGCCTGAAATAAAAGTGCCTTTACCCTTTCCTCATGATTAAAGCTTTTAAAATTTTCCTGAAATACTGTGAATGTGCTTAAATATATATTTGCTTTTGAAACCTGACTAGTTTCAGGAGGTTCCCTGTCTTAATTATAGAAGATTTGTGCTCAGTTTGTCATGTCACACTCCTGTATTATAAAAGAAAATAAAAAGAAAGTTGGAGCAAATCTTGCTAACCTCTTAACCCAGGAATTGAAGAAATCTCTCAAACTAGTAAAATGGTTTAAAAAAGGGTAAAAGAAACTAGTTTAAAAATAAGAAGGACTAAATATTTCCACTTTCAATGCCACTCTTCATGATGGTGCTGGTCCAGCTCTTCCCTCTTTGAGGCTTCATTCTAGTTGTGCCCCTGTCTGTTGAATTGTTGCACCTGCTCTTTTTGATGCTTAATAACTTGGAGCACTGGAAGTAACTATGAGAGTAGAGAAAATCGGGGAAAGCTCAAGCCTCCATACCCAAATCTCAGCTATATCTGCTTCTGCATTTTAGGCCTGGCATAATGAAATCTTCCTGAGCAGCCTGTCCTTCCTTTGGCCTGGCTGTGTGGTCCTGTGCGTTTCTCTATGAATGAACCAAACCTCCTCCCTGCCCTAAGAGGAGAGAACCTCCTGTCCCCCCTACCTGCCAGGCGAGGGCATGGACAAAAAAAGTGCACTGGAGCAAAGAGGAAGTCCCTGTGCATTGACTGTAAGAAACACAGACTGTAAGTCTCCACTCTCTGGATTATTATTCTTTAAAAAAATCAAAACACAGTATAAACAAAAAAACCCTGTGGCCTAGAACAAGTTCTGCTTATGTGTGTTTCATATTTGGAAAGAATAAAAAAAAGAAGCTATATTGAGGTGCCAGTGAGTGGCAGCTTAACTGAAATAATCATAGTAGTCCAGACAAAGACAGTAGTGCTTGCACTTTGATCAGCACCTTTTAATCTCTCCTATGATAAATTAAAAAGATTTGTCTTCATCTCCAGCTACTGGAGTTGGATCCAGTCTGGTGCCCAGATGACTCAAGTCTGGTGTCCTGTCAACTTTAAGGAAGTTTGGCTCCAAGACTACTTTGCTGTTACAGTCTAGGGCGTCGAAAAACAATGCAGACTTTGGATACATTTCATTTTGATCTCTGGAGATCCAACAGACTAGTCATGACTGTGAATGTGGCCAGTTTGTAGGAAAATTGTCCCACATGCTGATTGTATATCTGATGTCCAAATCAACTCTGTGGATCAAAGGGATATCTGCAAGGAAACAAGAAAGGAAGTAAATCTGAAAACAGCCCTGAAACTTGTACACAACATCTGACAGGACTTGGCCCCTTTATGAACTGCTGACAATTTTGCCACTGCAATCTGTGTGAGAGCCATCAGAAACAGTGGAGGAAAGCAAAAGCCGAAAACCAAAGCAGAAAAGATTTTGCCTACATGTAATGAACTGGAAAGAAAATGATTTCACTTCCATAAGTGCATCTGCATGATGTGAATTTAGCATACCAAAGACTGAGCACATACTGAAGGAAGACAGAGTAACTAATTGCAGATTATCAATTTCTCTTAAGAGTAGTTTTAGTGACATTACTACATCTATAATTGAGTGACTTTGCTCCCAAATAATTTAATTTTATAACAATTATTAAAATAAAAACAGTTTAACAGGATCTTTTTTTATGAAGTCGTAAACAGTGAATGGAGAATAGCAAAGCCTCACTTAACAATTCTGAAAGGTATTAGTTGGGTTGGGAAAAAGAAATTATTTATCTGTAGCTGAATTAGAAGAAAAAATCATGTATATTGACCATTACTCAACAATTATGGGAGAAAGCAGAAACGTGGATATTCTTCAGAAACTTAAAAAAATATATTTCTAGGAGAGTATGGAAACCATCCAGGTTCAGCAGGTATTGAGTCCCATTCTTATTACTGTAGACTTCCTGAATTATTTTCTTCTGGTCTGTAAGTGGCTATATGGCATGTGGATCTCTCAAAGGCATGTCAAATTGATCTGATTTCCTCGAAGGTAGAGAAAATACATCTCATAAGAGGAAAAATCATTTAACCTTACTTTGTCTCTACTAAGGTGTTTGACATTCTCAAGGGCATAAATTTCATTCCCGTAAGATGATGTTATGAACAAATGGGGGCGCAAAACTGTTCTCAGAAAATGATTACGATCAGTTCCCTGTCAGACGGAGGAATATGTAAAGCACTGCTGAGATTTGAGATGAGTCTTGTTCTGCTTGATGGCTTTCATTGTTAATAGTAGGCAGTTACACGACGGAGTACAGAGAGTCCTTACTGCAATGACAGCGAGCCAGAAAGGAAGAGTGAACACTTCAGAGATGAGCTTTGCAGTCTAAATGATCCTGATGAACTGACAGCATGGTCTGGAGGAAGCAGGATGCTTTTCAGCAGGGGCAAGGAAGGAGACAAACTGAGCACCAGGAGCTACAGCTGCTGGAACAGGGAAGCAGAACTGGGTGGGTTGCAGTACAGGGATGTGCGCTCCATGGTTTGCATGGCCTCTGGGCAGCTGAGCTCAGAGGGTGGCGGCTCCCTGACCCCATGGTTACTGGGGCACTGTGTGCCTGCTTCGGGCTGATTTCTCAGGAGAACTTAGGGACCCAGCTTCAGCTGAAATCAGTGAGAGTGTTACTCGTAAATGCTTTTAAAGTATCTGAATCCCTGTTCCTCATCTGTAAAATGAAGAAGATAATATTTCCCTCACAAGTGTGCTTTTAGCATAAATACATTAGAGATTGTAAAGAATTAAGATGCTCTGGTAATGGGGATCATATAAGTACCTTGGATAAAGCTGTTTCTCTTTCCTCATTGCACCTCTCTACATGGAAAATTAGACTAAAATTAATCCAATATAGCTTTCTCATACTTACAGTATTTTTATTCAGGCATTTACATGCTTTACATTGCTGGGGTTTGGCACTTCTCTGCTTTAGGGCATGGCACGGAGAAGCACTGTTTGAGAATTGTGGATAAGATGGGACAGAGAATCTGAGCATGTGGATACCAGGCAGTTTTCTTGGCAACCAAAATAATTGGAAAACTCCCAGAACTTTCTCTTCTTGCTTCTGACAGCCCTTTTTTCTTATGACTTCATAGAGTATCTCAGGTTGGAAGGGACCTACAAGGATCATTGAGTACAACTCCCAACCTGTGATAAATAATCCAAAAGTGGGATTCTCCTTCCCAATTTGGTTCAAATTGAACATCTATTAGCCACTATTTGGAACGACGTACTTTCAAGTATTTTTGGTTATATCCTTGCTATTTGCAAGTCTTACCTAAGGCTGTAAAAAATACAGGAATGTACACATGTATAGGTCTCCTTGGATCATATCCTTCATTTCAGTGAAATGAAGCAGCTCTGTGCATGGCTCTTCAGGAGGATTTGAACCAGCAGACGACAGTCAGTTATCAAGTGAGGAAACCAAAAATGGATGGAGGGAAAATCTACCTTGAGTATGTCCAGAATGGTCCTAGATAAATATTCAAGAAAGGAAAGAATCCATGCAAAACCATGAGAAAGGGCAATTAGATGAGAAGCCCAAGCCCATCTCCCTTTCTTTTGATAGCAGAAGAGTAGGGAGGTGGGCTTGAAAATTTTGAAGTGCATTTTGAATTATGGGATGGTTCAAATTTTGACCCAAATATCAGTTCGCCAGCTGTTGAGGAAGGTTGTAAGACAATTAGTATAAAACAGCACTGTCAATTTTTTGGTAGGAGACTTGCATAGTAGCAAACCAAAATGATTTTACTACTTACATATCTTCTGTTCAAGACAGTTAATTTCAGAAGTAAGGTGACCAATGGTGACTAACAATAGTGCTGCTGATGTCCCGACCTAAGGGATGTGTTGGCTCTTCCTATTCCACTCAGGAAAAACAGGTCAGACTGAGCAAAAGAGGAGTTTTATATGCAGTTTATTTTCAGCGAGTGCAATGGCTGGCTATGCTTGAATCTGGAGCCAGAGGAACCAAATGGAAAGCATGAGGGAGGGAACAAAAGGGAGTCACACCTCTCTATTGTACGAATGAAGTGCTGTGGCCTGCAACACTCAAGCAGGAACCAAAGGTGTGTGTTGGACAGAGAAGTAAATATTTGTGGCACTTTGGTTTTCAGGAGGGTTAAGAATTGAGACTTTACAAATCTGGTGAAAGAATCAGGTTGCTTTGATGTGGAAGTAGTTCTGGTCTGTGGTGGGACTTGTGTTTTGTAGTTTTCAAAAGCAGCTTTAATAAATATGTGTTTTAGGGTGGGCTATGGAGAAAATTGTCCTCAGAATTTTAGTATTCAAGGAGAGGCAAGCCTGGGAGGGCCCTTCAAATGCACTTGGTCTGCTAGGGCAGTTTCTGCTCTTGTGACTGGGCTCACTGTTAACACAGCAGGAGGCAGAAATTCGGGCAGAGTGTTCAAGGGCTTTATCTTGTTATTGCACCACACTGTGAATCCTGTTCCTCTGAAATCTCTTGGAGTTCAGTGGCAGCAGACCTAGCGGCCACAAGTGAGCAAGAATCAGACCACCAGACAGAAGCAGCTACCCAAAGGTTTTAGGGTTAGACCATGCTGGCAGGATATACGAATACCAAAGCATTGCTCATGTGCAATTCTAAGTTGTTTGTGACCAGATGTGCTTCTAGCACTGCACAGTGCAACTGAGGCTGCAGCCTTCTGGGAAAGCACTCCAATTCATTGTTATAAATCCAGGACCAGTTACTATGACCTGAGGCTGTATCTTCGTCACTGCACAGAGAATTCAAGCAGGACTTTGCAAGAAACACCTGCATGGCTTTTTGAGCTGATTGCCAGAGTATACAACGCTTATCAGCAATTAAAAGATCAGGGACATAAGGGGCAGGACGGACTGCAAAATATTCAGAAGTTTAAATGTGTTTGAGAGGCAAAAACATTATTTTTCAACATATTGATCATGAGTGTCAGGAGTGCCAAGAGTACTACAGACCAATGTACTAGGTTGTGTTTTCTTTAATACGTCTGTGCAAAGAATGGCAGATAAGAGGACTAATAAAAAAACTGGAAACGTCTTAGGAGTTTACATATATTTTCTGAAGGAAGCTTAGGGAATTTTTCTCACAGAATTTAGTTTCTCATTTGATAGATGTTTCTTCCTTAAATTCAATTTTTGTGTCATCCTTGATTTTGAGGCTGGAACACGTCTGTGACTGCTTGTTTGTGAAGGCTCTTTATGCTTCCTCACTACACAATTGTGAAATGTCTGAATGGGCTTTGATTTGCATTATTTCTTTTCCGTCTTTCTTCTCATCCCAATTTTCAGCTCCCTTTTGTCCTGAGAAATTAAATAATTTTCTTTTTTTTGGCAGCGAAGTGACTGTCTTGCTGGAGTAAAGCTGTATTTTTCAGCTTTTTTTCTTACCGCAAGCCCCAGGCCAGACTCCCTGACAGGTCACCCAGCGATGGCACCAGAGTCCCCTTGGGAAGAGCAGTGGGAGCACTGTTACGGTGGCAGTGCCAGGCCGGGGGTGCCAGGGCCAGCTGTCCCCTCCGTGCCCCAGGCAGCCTGGGCCACGCCACACGCCGAGCGCCTGCGTCAGGAGGCACAAGGCAGCCAGCAAAGAGCCCTCAAAGCAGAACAGCAGCCTCCTGCTGCCAAATCTCATGTCCTTATGCTCTGCATGCCTCACCAGACACCCTGCAGCAAGGGCTCATTGCCCAGCCTCTCCCTCGCCCTGCCACACCAGCCGGAGGTTTGCTGCCAGGGCTGGTGGCCCTACAGCACACCGGGACCCTGAGCCCAGCCCCGGGCGAGGCGAGGGCTCACTGTCCCGCTCTGTGCTGGGCTGGGAGGCACCTGCGTGTGCCAGAAGGCTCTGTGGCCCTGTGGGTTTGAAGGGAGAGAGCAGAGCTGCAGGAGCAGCTGGAAGGGGGGCAGCAGGCAGGTGAGCAGAACAGACCTGTCCTGTGGTTCCCGTGGTGCCCCATGGCCACGCATGAGCTGTGTCCCCACCCTCACCCAGACGTGGCCACGCTGGATGAGCCACAGCCCCTCCTGGGCTCCGTGAGTCACTCCCCGCCCGCAGACTTGCTCTCATGTTTGGTTGTAGCCCCTGTGACTTATGGGTGAGTCAGGGCTAGCTGTTCTTGTTTTCTCTTGCCCTGAAACAACAAGGTCTGGTGAGCAGCAAAGTGCCTGGAGCTGTCTGAAATGTCAATGACACCAGGTTGTGTGGGGGTGCTGATCTGCTGGAGGGGAGGAAGGCTCTGCAGAGGGATCTGGACAGGTTGGATTGATGGACCGAGGCCAATGGTGTGAGGTTCAACACAGGGAAGTGCTGGGTCCTGCCCTTTGGTCACAACAACCCCAGGCAGTGCCACAGGCTGGGGCAGAGCTGCTGGAAATCTGCCTGGTGGAAAAAGACCTGGGGGTGCTGCTTGACAGTGGCTGAGCATGAGCCAGCTGTGCCCAGGCGGCCAAGACGGCCAATTGTACCTTGGCTTGTGTCAGCAATAGTGTGTCCAGCAGGACCAGGGCAGTGATTGTCCCCCCATACGTGGCACTGCTGAGGCCACACCTCGAGTGCTGTGTCCAGCTCTGGGCTCCTCACTGCAAGGAAGACATTGAGGGGCTGGAGCATGTCCAGGGAAGGGCAACAGAGCTGGAGAAGGGTCTGGAGAGCAACTCACATGAGTTGAGCAGCTGAGGGAGCTGAGGGTGCTCAGCCTGGAGAAAAGGAGGCTCAGGGGAGATCTCATTGCTCTCTTCAACTACCTGAGAGGAGGGTGGGGTCGGGTGGGGGTCAGCCTCCTCTCCCAGACAACAAGTGACAGGGTGAGAGCAAAGGGAATTGAGCTGCTCCAGAGGAGGTTCAAGTTTGACAGCGAGAGGAATTTCTTCATGGAAAGTGTTGTTAAACATTGGAATCGGCTGTCCATTCCAATGTTTAACATTGGATGAGGAGAGAGGTGATGGGGTCACCATCCCTGGATGTGTTCAAAGAAACAATTGGATGTGGCATGTAGTGCTTAGGTTTAGTTGACCTGATGGTGATAGGGTAAAGGTTGGACTCAATGATTTTGGAGGTCTTTTCCAACCTAAATGATTCTGTGATCCTATGGAAGTGCCCTGAAAGTTTGAGGCAGCGGTGCAGATGAGGGCATTTCAGCACGAGGCCGATTTGTTTGGACTATGTTTGAAGAGAATTTAACAGACAGTGAGAGAAGAAAGATGGCTCCTGTTTTTTGTACAGAGTGGAACTGGGCTAAAAACAAGGTGATTGGAAGGCAGAGGCCAAGCAGAGTTCATCCTTGAGTGCTGCCAGGCTTCTCAAACCTACTGTGTGTGGCTACCTGTCTGTGGCCCTTTTGGCCAGTCCTCTTCAGAGGAGAGTAAGCCCTGCTCTTTGAAAAGATTTGTCAGGCTTCCCCAGCTCTTGCCTTCCTGAAGCCCCTTGCTTTGAAACCTGACCCTTGTGCAGTTCCCAGTGAGGGCCATTCTGTGTTGGGAGGCTGTTACCTGGCGTAAGAGCAATGCCCTAAGACCCTGGCGAAAGTCCCATTGTGGAGCGCCTGGATGGCTTCACCAGCAGCACACCTGCCTGCATGACCCATGGAATGTGCTCACTGCTGTGTTCAGAAAAGCCCACAGCAGAATCATAGCCAGATCCATTTATGCTTCTCCCAGCGCTGTGGTGTCCTTGTGCATTTTTTGCAACCCCTGTGGCATCATCTCCACTGATGGGCACGACTTGGGGGGCAATGCGATCCCACAATGGCAAATGGCTAGGACAGGAGGTCACAAAAAATGTTGCTTTCAACATGTAATGTACAGAAAGCAGGAAAGCCTGTCATGTGCAATATGGTTTCCTGCTCTGAGTTATTCTAGGAGAAGATTAGTGCCTCTTGCTTCTTCCAGTCCCTTGCCAGTCTTCCAGTCCCTCCACAAGAAGAGGAAACACAATGTGGGGACAGGATGCCACTGCTATGAGTGGATCGCTGTTGCTGCGCAGTCAGGCTACATCTGGGGAAAGGGAGCACTGCCTGTTCCTTGTGCTCCCAGACTGGAGAGTATGTGTGTCCCCTTCATGACAAGCTGGGTGGTCTCAGCGGAGACTTTTAACCTCTCTGCACTTCTGCTTCCACTATGTATAAAATGGGGATAGTAATAATTAACTGTTTCACGGAGGTACTGTTTTCGCATCTGTGGAGTGCTTTGAAGGGGTAAAATACTTAGCACTATTGTAGCTTTTCAAATTTCATCTGTATTTCATTGCAAGTGTAACAGAGAGTAATATATTGGTTTAAAAACATATTTGAAACTCTTGGTAATTAGGAAGTCGGGCAATGGCAATTAATGCTCTCAGACATGGTGTTACTGCTCTTCTCCAAACTCTAGCTCATTTAAAATGCTAGCCCTATAATTTATTAGCAATATTTAATACCTCAGTGACCATAAAACTCAGTGTTTTATTACCACTGATTAACATATGTTTGATGTTCTGCCCAGTGTTACACAATCCAAAACAAATTACTCTCAGGAAGCTGGATATTATATAAATACAGAAAAGCAATAAATAATGCATTGAAGAAACAATTTTCTGTGGGTTCTAACATGCCACAATCTCTTCAAATTACTTAGAATTCTTAGGCAGTTTCTCGGTGCTCCAGGACCGCTTGCACCAAAGCACACTCTTCCCACCATACTGGCTGCTAGCCCTGCTGCAGGTTTGCTGGTGATCCCTGGCATCCTGTCAGCCTCTGACACTGCAGTCTGATCATGCCCTACCAGAGGAAACCTGGAGCTGCTCGGTCAGACCGTCTTCAGTTAGGATAGTCTCCTTAATAAGCTGCAGATGTGTGAGAAACAGAAAGCCTCTTTCATATTTCAGGGTGCTTTTTTCCCCTTCTCTCAGTCTGGTGTGAAGAAAAAGAACTCTACAAACACTTGAGCCCCTTTAAGGCACAGCTTGGATAAGAATAAGGCGTGAGGAGCGGGAAAGCTGATGGACTTCAGGAACATGAACTGCCCAGAATCAGATTACTCTCAGTTAGGTTTGATGGTGCAGCTGTAATAGGTACCAGTTGAAAATCACAGTGTCTGGTTTGATTTTCATTGATCATGCCCAAAACTGCAAATCTCCATGGTTCCAGAGGTTCCAGTTCAAACTAAGAAATCCGAATAAGACAGGTCCAATTATGTAGCTGATTTATACCTGTATAACCCCACAGTTTATTTTTCTAAGAATCTGCATTTCCACCTCTCCTAAGGCCAGAGTTCATATGAGGAGCTACTAGAGGTGTGCAGCAAAAGCCCAGACTCTGGTCAGCAGTGTCTTCATTCAGTAATGCAGACCTGGGCTTCCTCTTCCACTTTAATGCAACTTGTTGTTGCTGCAACTTGTAGAAAATGAGGATTTTATTTCTGTTTAAAGTCTTATTTTCACTGGGAGAAGGGGGATAAAATTCTTTCAACCAACTTGTCATATTTATTTTAGGAGAACAAGAAAGCCAATATTGCATTTGAGAAAAATTGTTCTTCCTGTGACAGTACAGATTTGTGCTGAATAGCCTTTGCAATGAACCAGGCAGATAATGCCCAGACACAAAATAAAATATTGCTTGCTGTCCTGAGGAACTTGCTGTTTGACTCTGTGATGCAGAAGTGGGAAACAGGGAAGAAGAAACAGCAAGATACTGACCAAACTTTTGGCTGCTGTAATCTAGCCCTGGCTCCAGCATGGTGAACAGCTTAATGGCTCCTTGCACACTTCTGCTCAGCCATACAGTATTTGGAACCTCAAAAAATGTACTCAAAACCTCAACCTCAAAAATGTACTGACTGCAGACTCTCCCTTTTCCTTAAAACTTTCTCTTGCACCCAACATGTTCCAGCAACAGAAGGTTTTAGTCATTTAGCCAAGCTGGGTCAATAATGGATATTTTATTTCAGTGGCTGACTTAAAACTGGGTTAGGCCAAACAAAATGTTTTATTTTCTTTCTATTGGTGTAACCACCAATATGAGAAAATTTGTGTTAGAGTCAATGCTGACAATTTCATTCAGCTTCAAACAAAAATATTTATTTCAGTTTCTGACTATACAGCTTCATTTCGTACTCTTACATAGGGCAACCTTTAAATGAAAATGACATTGCTCAATGACAATTGAAAAATTTGTTTTAAAAATTTTGAAAAAAACATTTTCAGCATCATTGAAATTGAAGTGTGAAACTTTCAAGTTTTGTTTTCTGGCTTTTGAACAAAACACAATTTTTTAAGAACTTAGCAAGAGATATGTTTGTTGTCTGTGTATCCACAAACCATCTAATAAACCATTTCCAGGATCAGACCTAACACTTCCCTCTTCAAGAACCTTTCTGTCAAATCAGTAGCTGAGATCAGAAAATGAAGCTTTTGGAACTGTGTTGTAGGCTATTTACTATACATCCTAAAGTTTTTGCTTCTTTCTTCATACTCTAGCAACATAAATCAGTTTTGTGTTGGCACCAGGGAGAAGGGTTAAACTTCTGTCTTGCTGTGACCTTGTCATGTACAAACTAGAGACCAGGTGCTGCAGATTCCATATATAAAGCCTAGCACTCCCATAAATGCAGGCAATTTCAGCCCACCTTTTTACACTCCTGGAAACTGTATTCTGAGGCTGAGAAAAGCTAGGAGGTTTTACTGGAGCCCGTGCTAAGATAGAGGACATCCAGCTCTTTTTCAGGCTCACCCCTACCCTATCTGAGAGATTTCTTTCTCTAAAACTCCTCTCATGAACATCTGCTAATTTCTCTTAGAAATATCGAGAATAAGGTTGTGAAAACACCAATTAAAAATTCACAAAGAATTGCTAGTGACTTGTTTAGCATTTTCTGAGGCAGATGAGAGATTTGGGCGCCAAAAGATAAAAGGATTTTGACACTGTGATTTATATGTTAAGAAGCCTCCCCCCTCCTCCATTCTGTTTTTATTTTTTAAACTCCCCTTAGTCCTACTGCCCTGCAGCATTCATTTTGAGAGAGGCTAAAGCAACTTTTTATTTTCTCATGACTGCATGTCAGTGCCTGTTCCTTAATTCTACATCTGGCTTAAGTGCATTCAAGTGACTCATAACTTTGGCTTAGGTTTTTTTCTCTTTCTTCATTTATCAACAACAATAAAATTATGTGGGAAGACTTTTCTTTTCTTCCTATTCTACTAACCTGGAAAGCCATGTGAGTAGCCCTGACATGAGCAAATAATAAAATATTGGACAAGATGGAGAGAGGAAAGGAGATTGCTCTTTCATAATAGTTTGCTGATGAGTTAAGCTCGCTGCTGCTGTTATCTGAATTTGCACTCATCCACGCAGACTAAGCATTCTGTCAGGCTATACTGAAGTGACTTATTTTTCTTCCATCCCTCTGCCATGGCACAGAACTCTATGTTCTTGTCACTCTTGATGCCTGAGTCTGGGGCACCCAAATTACAGATTTTGTGTCATGAGAAATCATAGAATCATAGAACGTCCTGGGTTGGAAGGGACCTTAAGGATCATCTAGTTCTAACTCCACTGCCGTGGGCCTTTCACTTGACCAGGTCACTGAGAGCTCCATTCAGCCTGGCCTTGAACATTCCCAGGGATGGGGCATCCACAGCTTCTCTGGGCAACTTGTTCCAGTATCTCACAACCCTCAGAGTGAAAATTTTTTACCTAATATATAATCTAAACCTACCGTCTTTCAGTTTGAAGCCATTCCCCCTTGCCCTGACACTACATGGGACTGTAAAAGTCCCTCTTCATCTTTCTTCTTTCCTCCAGACTCCCTTCAGGAAGGCTGGAATTAGATCACCCCTAAACCTTCTCTTTTCCAGGCCGAACAAACCCATGAATAGACCATGAAAATTCACTCGGCCACAGCTGTGCACTGGGGCTTTTGTGAAAGAGAGCACTAGGGACAAACTGTAGGAGCTCTTCTTGTCCACGTTTTCTCCTACTTGTAGGAAGAGTTACTGCAACTTATCTGTGGAAACCACATGTGAAACTTGTGAGAAGCAGGAGATTCCGTGAGATTTTGTGCACTTCCCTTATTTCAGGAGTAGGCATGGCTGGATCTTACTGAGATGTTTCTGGCAGACTGGAACTATCATTTACTCTTTTTCTCTATGGTACTAAGCTCAAAGGGTCCAGCTGAGGTCAGAATATGCTTCAGTAGCATGAGTATATAATACAAAGCTCTCATCAGCTTCTAAGACAGCTAGCAGGGCAGTTCCTGTTTTTGTGGGACCTGGAAAATTTCACTTTTGCAAGGAAAAATATATGCCTAAATTCACAAGAAATGTTGTTGCCGCTACTGCAGGAAGCGTCTTATCACCAGCATGTCCAAACAGCAAAGCCAAACTGAACTTCCATCAAAACTTGAATTGAATGTTTTCTTGATAATTTGAAAAGCAGTTCATCTTTGTCTTTCTATATCTATACTGTAGATATGTCTATGTTTCTCTATACTCTTGTTTCCTTGGATAGATACAGGTGTCCAGGAGCTCAGCAACCTTAATTTACCGACAGTACCTAAGCTACTGAATTACATTGCTATTCAAAGTGTAGGGAAAGGAATACTTAATAAAGATTAATGCTCATTTCAGTCAGTTGCGCTTAATGCAGGACGTGTATATGCTTGGAAGGGAATGAGAAATGGTGAACTTTGTGCCCCATCTTCTTTCCCTCTTTTATCTCAAAGCCACTTTGTGCCCAATTACATCAGCTACAAGGATTTGCCTTTTGCTTGTGCTCTGTATGTTCCTGGCTGCTGCTTTGGTCTTCTGCATCACATGTCCTAGGCTGGAAGAGTGACTGAGAAATGTGTCAAATGAAATGTATGATGGTCTTCTGAAGTCAGTGTTTAGCTGGTGGTGCTCCTAGACATCAGAGTGTAGGTATATATTCCAGAAAATTGTCAGCTGCACACGCTGGGTAGCTGCAGCATTTTTTAAATATCTGATGATTTTGGCTATCATCAAAGTCAGGCCACAAGTCAGAAGTTTATGGCTGTTCCTATGGTTGTATATGTGCATGTGTAAGTAGCAGATGCATGAAGAGTAACTTGCTAAAGGCTTTTTCTAAAACTCAGTACAAAACAGGAATAATGCCTGGCTCCTGATCTGGAGCTGCCTGCTCCAAGGCCCTCTGCCAGGTATGGTTTTCACTCTCAGACTCAATGTATTCACCTTGGTACTCCACTAGTGCATAATGACACTGCTTCAAAGAGGTCTCAAGAGGGCCCCAGGCCTGGCTTTAGCTGGGAGCAAACCTTCTTTGCCTGTGAAAGGCTAAACAAAGTCAAATGTCTTCCTGTTTCAGTTATTCAAGGTAAAAGTTGTACGTGGGTTGTCTTTCATGCACAATAGCAAAAAGGCTTCTGTTTGTTTTTGTGCCTACTTACAGGGATCTCACTGATGGTTTGCTTGCCATCCTCCGCCCAGGTGAGTCATGTGGGAAGTCACTTGGGAAAGTCAGAAGCAAACCAGGTGCAGACACTCTCTGGATTTGGTATCTCTTACGTACAAATATAAACAGAAGGAGGTTCTCCTTGAGTGATGCTAGAGAGCAAATTGGTTTTGAGCTGTTTGCCTTGTTCATTCCAAGTACGTCTTGGTAGTATTGTTAAGGATGCATTTTGTGTGAACCTTTTGCCATATTCTATGCATAACACAGACATGGCTTTCCAGAAGTCTCTTCTTACAGGCAATGGGCTGCAGGCTATGTCATCTCCCAGGTGCATTGCTTAACGTTAATCTTATGAAATGCAAAGTTCGTACATGCTTGACACATCCCTATGTGCAAAAAAAAAAAAATCACACCCTGAATCCAAACAAATATCTAAATAGCAGCAAGTATAAGTTAATTTGTCATCTGCAGCCCCAGTGCAATTACAGCATACAAGTCAGACGGAATGAAAATAACCCTGAAGTCCCAACCACCAGGGAATCCTGAGCTCAAGCCAAGTCTCCTTCCTGTGCCTGCCTTCATTGTGTATGTTCATGTAATAAGACTGAGCATTGTGAAAAGACCTTCTGAGAGACAAACATGAGGGGTCTTTTTTTCAAAATCCAGCCACAGTCTTGCAAAATGTCATACTTCAGGGATCTTCAGCCACTCTCTAGAATTGCCATCTTTCACAGGACTTTTAAAGGAAGACCTTTTGATCCCATTTTGTAGAGCAGATAAGCAGCTATTCACTCTCATCTGGCCTACAGTTGCAGACAGATCGCTCATATCTGCCCTGTATTTTGCAGCCATTCTAGGCAGTGTATTTCAAACTAGATCTTACAATATGAAATTCAGGAAGACAGAGAACCATAATTCCATTTTTGCAGTAACTGCCAATATTTTTAACAAGGGGCTTCCTCAAGAGGCTTCCAGACTTAGTCTGGGATAAAGCTTGTGGGTAGAATGTCTGCCTTCCCAGGGAGAAGGAGGGGTTTGGGCAATGTACTAATTTGTTTTTCCATTCAAAATAAATGCTGCTTCATAACCCAATCAAAGAAAGAAACAGCACCACACAGCAAACAAACTTTGCTGAAAATGTTCCCACTCTGCTTTTGGAAGTTGGTTGAGTATGTTAGTGCCACAGTGCTTGATTTGCCTGAGTCAATATGGCACCCAGAGTGATGTCAGGAAATGAGAGGCAGCTTCTTGCCACTCAGTACAAACTAGCCTATTGCAAAACGATATTTCAGTAGCCCTTTTGTGACTTCCTGGGCTAAATTTCTTCTGTCATAAGTGACTAGGCAACTTCAGAAAGGAGGTGAGCACCAGCAGTGTAAAGGAAGTGCCCCACTGGTTTTTGGGCAAATTGTGCCCATATATTCTGTTGATCACGCAGCCAAGATCTTCTTCACAGCAGTACATTTCCAATACAGGGAACCATTTTAAGCTTATTTTATCACTCTCTTTTTTTCCCCAAGCACACATACGCATAAGTGCCTACTTCACTTGTGAGGTTACAAAATGAATATGAGGGTGGATTTTGCCCACCGAGTCGAAGTGGTCGTATTATCCCTCCTCATTAGTGAGGTAAGCCATTGTTAATGCCTGCAGAAGCTTTCCAAGCTCAATTAAGTTGTAGCACTGTAAAACAAATGTTTGCAATAGGGCAAACTTGTTCAGCTCACATCCGGCCAAAACCGACAGTGAGTAGTCGGCAGACTGCCCATATTTAATTACATTATCCTCTGCCTGCAGTGTACCACAGGCCTCTGGAGACAATCCAGGGCCATATATATTTTGTTTATATTTGCTCGTAATTTTTAATGATTGATTGGAGTTTTGGAAAATCATTATGTTTAAAAAGCCACAGCTTTGGAAATAGATGTGTTAAGATGCTATATTTTGGCTTTAAGGAGTTGCACTCTGGTAAAGCAGCCATGAAAGGAATGGGGAAGAGATTCCTGCCATTTACACCAACACAGCTGCAAATACATTTTGTTCTGTTAGTCATCAGGTCTTGTTTTTATGCGGCCTTAGTGGATGTTGTTCAAAGTTTAGCTGATGTGAGAACAGGCTTACATTAGAAGTATGGTTTGAGGGAAAGACGGATGGCTTAGGGATCCCAAGGGAGCGGTAGGCTGATGGAGACAATTCAGATTGTGGAAAAGGTGTTGCTACTGACCCCAGCTATCTGTCTTTCTCAGTCTTGTTCTGCTCTTGAATCAACCCAAGAACTGCTAAAATTAACAGCTCTGGTGAGGGATTCCCGGTGATCACCATGTTCAGATCACAATTCTTCCCTTGTGATGAAAACTTCTTCTTCCTTGTGTAGGATTTTGGAACCTGGGTCCTGAGGTACATGTACCCTGTACAGAATGGGACCAGCAGCTGAGGGTGGTAACTTGGATGGGCACTCCAGGCTAATTTGTCAGTGAGACATATATGTAATGAAGGGGGAAAGAGAAGAAAGAACAATTGTTTTGAGTTCTAATTCAGCCATAATGGTCTGGAGTCTGATTTCCAGCAAGCATTGATTGCTCCCTCGTGGCTGACTCAGCAGAGAGATTCAAGACTAGACTTGCATAAATGTTGGAGTCTATTTTTGCTGAATATGGGACCTCCGAGGGCAAAGCTCTGTGTAGGTAGCCTCTGTCTAATGATGCCATTGTAACTTGACAGAAGTCGTGCAGTTAAGCATCATGGAATAGATTGCTTCTATGCGGGAGTTGCAGTATCACCCATTATTCTGAACATAAAGTCTTAAAAGAAAAATTTGGAAAAAAAATGTTGATTTTCATTTTCCTCTCTAGCCATTTTGCAGATAAATTCGTTAGTATGACCTTAATGGATAAAAATTATGAAAATGTCTTCCATCTGCATGTGTAAATCCAATAATGGAGTGCATGCAGAGTCACCCAAATTACATGTGCTGGTGTGCTGTTCTGTGGTCACCACCACCTGTCTGCAGGAAATTCAAACTCCTTGAAAGATGGGTCCTTCATATACTATTCAAAATAGTCTTGCTCTATTTCCATCCTCTCACGGGTTAAATTGTCAAAAGGAATGAATAAACCAGGTAAAGGCGATGCCTGGCAGATTGTTATATGTCTGGATGGGTAAAACTGTACTAGGGCAAGTGCTTCTGAAACAGTTTTTGCAAAAAAGAAGGCTTGTAAATGTTCAGCTGGAATTTGTTTCTGAACATCTCTTAAGAATGAGGGTCTATAATGATTTTGAAATAAACTTTCCAAAGTTGTACATCATTTTGTTTATGAGTAGCCTGAGGGAGAAAAGTTCAAGAATCCCTTTCTGGGTTTCTCAGATTACCTGAATTTCATCATACGTAATAAGAAAATTATTTAGTATTAAATATAAAAGGTGGTTTTCAACAGTTAGAACTTGCTATAATTTTATTATGCTATAACTTTAAAATTTTATTGTGGGCATGTGAGTAAGGTTTCCATTCTTGGTTTTTCTTAAACAAAGGGATTTGATACTGTTGGTAATATCACCATGTGATGCTTGCCAGGACTAGAGCGTTGTATGTTGGTGCAAAAGAAACATGTAGAAAAATTCATTTTCCCACTGCCAGTTTGGTTTTATCTGTCTTTGTTATGGGTGGTGTGGGTGATGGCACTGTACCTGGTACACAGCATAACTTTGGCTGAATTCCATGTCAGCCTTCTGGGTAGGCTTCAGTAGGAGTCTGAATGACACTTGGTCCATGAACTCATCCACTGCACAGAAACAGATTTTGCTTCTTGAGCGCTAGCAAGTGTTCATTTGTAAGCAGTGACCATGTGTTATCAATTTCAAAGAGATCCTGAGGTGAGCCAGTTTAAGTTTATTTAGAACTGTATTTAATGGCATCTCCCAATAACAGTTGCAGAAAATATTTACTTACTAAACTTTATTTATTTATTTATTTATTTAAATTAATCCCACCCACTTGAACAAAAATAAAACCCCAGAAGACGTTGTTAGGATGTTCATGTCCTTGCAAACCTTGAGAAAGCTTCTGGAGTTTTAAACTCTGCCCAGATACTACAGCAATACTATATGCAGAGAGGCAAGTGAGTGCGTGTGCTGGCAAATGAAAAGATGTCAGTAAAACAAAACAAAACAACCAAGGGTAAACTCACCTCCTTGAAAAGGTGAAAAGTGAACGTAAACTGTATTGCGCAAATTAATCCTCCATTATATCATTGGTTCTTGATTCTGAATGGAGTTTTTCCAGCAGTCTTTCAGTACATTTGTGTATCATTTACATTCTTACGCTATTCATGTTCATCAACTCGTAAAGCTTTCTGGAATTCAAAATGAGTGTCTTAAAACCTTGCTCCAGAGGAAGCTGACTGTCTAGAAAGGATTTTGGATATTATTTTAGTTATCCAAAGATCCTCAGGTAGAGAAGAGATATTTCTACAACTTCCAAGTAACTTTCAGAAATGCCCTTTTGTCCATAGGGATATACGCGTGTCTTAGGTGAAGAAATGCTCCAGCTGACTTGGTATGAGCTAACTGGCAGCAGGACAGTGCATGATAGAATGTGGCCAGTTCTGGCCCCTTAGGTCATATTTTGCCGTAGTTATGACTAGTGAGCCTGGGCTATTGATTCTTCAGATCTCCCAAGAGAAGAGTCTCTGGCTCATGTATATCCCCGCTGAAGTATGTGCAGGTGTGCACACAGTAAATCAGATTTAGATGAATTTACGAATGAGCCATGGGTCCATCTTATTCACAGCAGCCTGTTTTGGTCTAGAAAGAGCTGGTATGCTCCAACAATGGCTCTGTGGTGACAACACACATATCCAAAAGGTGCTGGAGGAGGTGTGCTGCTCTGAGGCGGCTGAAGATCTAGAAACCCCAGACAAATCTCCAAAGTTCTCAAATTCTACCTCAAGATTTCCAGGATCAAAAATGTGAGAATATCCAGCAGAGCCACACATTTTGACCTAACTGCTTGGACTATGGTGCATCTGGACCTTCATTAATAGGGTTGGGATTCAGGTTTGAATGCAGCGTAAGGAGGGTCTAGGTGAAATATTTGGTACTTCTGCATGTCATTGCCTTGTGCATGCTAGTCAGGTATCAGCAGTAACCTCTGTTTCTTGAGAAACTGCATCCTAAGTCAGAGACGTTTTTAACCCTCTACCTGAAGCCCACAGCTTTTATGCTGATGAAAATAGCGGGAAGTGGATTTTGTTCTTTCTCTTAGTGTGCTCTGTTTTCCTTCTTTCAATCTGCTATAGATTTGTGGCAAGGGTGTTTTTATGCCCAGTTTTCTGGCTGGGATGAATAAAACAAACAGAGGTCAAGTGACTAATCCAAACACAAACAGTGCACCAGCCCTTCAGCTAGGCTTTTACAATGAGCTTAATGATTTTTAACTCCTTGCAGTATCTGCTGCTTTTAAGTGTTTCCCAGTTCCCTGCAGACTGGCTGCCAGGTCTACCAAGCTACTGGGGACACCTGGCCTGTTCCTTGCCATTGAAACCATCACAGCACAAATTACCATAAAACCAGGGAAAAGTTATAGTTGTATGGACAAGTATAGTGCACGATTCTGTGTGTGCCTGTTCTCCAAACGTCCCTGGAGTCCCTGTGCAGGGCTGGGCTGCCTGCGATTAGTCACCAAAGAAGCAGAGTCTGCCTTATATACAGTGACTGACTGACCGATCCTTGAAACTGAGGCGGTTAACTGAGGAATGTAGTGACACATTCAGACAGAAAATAGATAGTGCCCAATAAGCTGCTTTTTGCAACCACAGAGGCCTGTGATAGGGCAAGGAGGCAGAATTGAAGCTGGGAGGGTTAGAGTGCTAGACAGCTGACTAAAGCTGATGTTGTTTCAATCAGAGTAGGGAAAACAATGGTCCCGTACGTCACCTCGCCTCCATCCCTTCTGCAGGAGCCTGGGGCTTTTTTCCGTGCTCTTCTCAGGGTTCACATCTCCCTCTCCTAGACATGGCTATCTGGAAGGGATAGGGATGAACAAAAGCTTCTTCACCTTGCAATACTGCTTGCTTCTTTTGACAAGGGGAGGCAGTATTCCCTGCCTGCTCCTCACAGTGAGCTCAGCACTCTGAGGGAAATGAAAAGCCATGAGCAGGCTGTCTTCTCCCAGTTTGGCCCAGCGGCAAGGGGAGACAATCTTTTACCAGAATTAGTAACTGTGAGGCCTTGGAAGGGAAAATGCCCGTAACAAGAGGGCCTTCTACATGACTCCCACCAGAGGGGTTGAGTCTAAATGACACAGCCTTGTCCGTAGCAACTTGTCTGTTCCAGTTTTACGTGACTCAACAATAGAGTTTCCACTGTTTCCCTTGCAAGACTCAAAAGAAAGCAGGTCTTGCAGACCAGATAACCCTTCCTTATTCATGTGGAATAATCCCACTAAGAAGTCATTCATGGGTAAAGCAAAGAGAAGCTGTCCCTAAAACAGCTTTCTGCATATATTTGAGCCAGTGGATTCCTGCATGTACTCTGTTGTGCTTGTGGAGCAGAACACACAGACTATGAGCAGCCTGGGTATGTGAATGTAACTTCTCATCAATTCAAGCAAAATACCACCACAAACAACTCTTCCCTTCCTCCCCCCCAACCCGCCCTGCCCCCAGCTTTCTGGGTTCTGCTTGAATGGAGCAGTAGAGAAACGGGTTATGGCAGGAATTGTGCTTGCACAAACAAGGAACAGTATCCCCCAAGTACAACACAACAACCTCTGGTAGGTTTCAGACTGCTTGAGACCTTGTAGCCCAGTGTCTTAGGTGATAATTATCCATCCAAAGGAAACAAATTTAGCTTCTCTGCCATTTACACTCTTTTCTTGTAGGAGTGGTGAGGTGTGTGACTCCTTATGAACCCTCAACAAGAAAGAAGTATTACACACTTGAGTAAAGGCTTTGCTGAGTTTGGACTATCAGGTGGTGAATGCAGTGACAGTCCCAGGCTCTGGAGAGAGGCCCTTGAAGAGCTGAAAGACAGGTGTCTTGTCAACCAGTTGACACAGCAGTTCCACCTTATCCTTTGGCAATCTGCACTTTGAATGAGGCAAGTGCCGTGGCCTCAATAACAGAAGGGACTGCCTTTGGCACAGCTCCGTGGCTTTGGGCAAAGTCTCTCATATATGCTGCAAAGGGATGCCAGGTAGATGATGTCAGAGACGAATCCAAAACCTGTTCCTGCTTGTATTGCAATCCTTCAGATAGATTGGGGTTGTGACGAGTGAGGCACGGTTTGATAACTTGTCCAATGGGACAGCTTCAGGGGCTGTGTGCAATAGTCAGATGAGGAGTGACATGCAGAACAATGAGGAACCCTGCAAGCCTCATCAGCCAGTCTCCCTGAATAACAGCTTGAAAGGATTAAATCTTTGGCTGGTTGCACCTTACATTCAACCAGACCATGTGCCTAGAGACAGCCCAGCATGATAGTGACAGCTCAAATTAGTGTTCTTTTGCTGAAGTTCTTAAAACCACCAGAGTTAAAAGGAGATCCTAGGGTCAGATGTGACAGTATCCAAGAGTCTGTTAAGTTTCATAGCTGATAAAGAGCAGAGACAGTTACACTAGCTGTTTGTGAGCAGAGTAAAACCACCTCTAGCCTCCTCTAGATAAAGTTTAAAATTGATTTCCGAGAAATCAATTAGTGTCATCAGTATGAGATTTGGATCAGGATTTCTTGGGCATTTTCAAAAGAAATAATACTGGAGCTTTTGTTTATGTCAATGATCTTGGTGAGTGGTTAACTCCTTTAGGACTTTTTCAGCTAGTCTAATACAAAACATCAGGCCAGTACTTTCATGCCCCTGTTTTCCTGGACACAGTATATTAAGAGAGCAAAAGTGTCAGCTAGTTTGCTTGAGAACAAGAAGGCATTGTCCCCATGCACTACGAGCAGGTAGCTTTTTTTGTCATGTTAAAAATGAAATTAACTTCTTGGACAATTTCTTGGCTGGCTGTTCCCTAATGCCAGTGGGAAACATAAGGCAGCGTTGATTGACTGTCAGTCTTGCTACCTGGTCAGCACGAAAAGCAAGGAAAAGGAGCAAGGAGACAAAGCAAAGAAATATTCCAGCAGCAAAGCTTGCAGTGACAATGAAGCAGCACAGTCTGGGACCACATCTGCAGCTGCAGGTTGCTTGGAACACTTGTGTTTGGAGTTCTTACAGGTTTGAAAAACTGATTAAATCTAGGAAAATATTTCAGTTCTGCATTCATATGGATTTAACAAGGAGTATTTTAAGAGAATCACAGGAGTGACCTGTGGCTTACATAAACCTCACATGGACAACTGTATATGGTAAATATGGAAAAATTTACTTCCTGCAAGAATAGGAAATGCTCCTCTGTAAGTCATGCACAATTTTATCTATGGT
Source organism: Origma solitaria (assembly GCA_013397895.1). Taxonomy (NCBI): domain Eukaryota; kingdom Metazoa; phylum Chordata; class Aves; order Passeriformes; family Acanthizidae; genus Origma; species Origma solitaria. The sequence goes on from VZRL01000500.1 coordinate 1,270,053, forward strand.
TTTTAAAAGCCTTGAATGAAGCATTAGGGGCTTCATTTCTAAACAGGGGTACATCAAGGCAGTCATACAACTTTTCACAATTAATCAGAAGTGGTGTCTGTTTCTGTGAATTACCACTGAGTTGAATGTGAATTGTCAAACAATTTTAAAGCCCTCTATGTACTGGCAAGACTATTGCCATAAAAATCCCATGGAGAAAAGGTCATGAAGTTCAGCATTTTAGTCCTTTTTCTGTGGTAAAAAGCTCTGGTAGAAGCTGAGCTATCCAAGGAATGCCTGTCTGGGTTTTGGCACAGAGGCTTGGTGCATTGTTCCTATCAGTGTCTGTGAGACTGGTGCCAGCTGCAATAATGCAGCAGTCTGAGAAGGATGGCACTAACTCCACCAGTTCTACATTTTCTCTTTATAATTTAGATACTTGGTTCCTTAATAATTTCCAGAGCTGTTCAGAAACTTGCGACAGGCAAACCTATGCACACACAGCCCCAGGCAGAAACATTGCTGAAGAGTATCTGGAAAGAAGAATACTCACAATTTACTGCAAAATTATTGATGCAGCAGAAATTTCAGATTGCAGATGCCTGACTCCGCACCGAGCTAGTAGAGTCAGCCCTAAGAAATATGGTCACACTGACAAGAGTACATGGATAAATATGATCCACTGAAAAAGTACCAGCACGGCCACTGTGAGGGGGAGTCTGATTGCATTCTGTAGAGTGTCAAGGAGTCTGTGGTTAGAAGGGATCCAGCCAACATGTTATGCTAGGATTTTCAGAAGATCTTTGATGATGTTCCACAACAGAACATTTTAGTGATATAAAATTGTTGTGAAGTAGGAGGAATGGTTCATTTTCTAACTCAAAGCTGATTAAAGGTGAGGAAGCTAAGAGTCACTTAGTGGCCACTTTTCATGATGGAGGAAAGTCAGCGGTAACATCATTTTGAGATCACTGCTGGGCCCATTTTGATTCTGAAACACCATCAGTGGCAGAACAGGGAGTGAAGAGTTAAATATATAATTTTTGGATGAGCATTTTGAGTAAATCAAATGCTATACCACTGGTGAAGGACATTCAACAAACATCATAAAACAGAACTAACAAAAATCTGGTGAATATACTTCACTTTAGGTGAATAAAAGGTAATTCACTTAGGAAAAAGTGATCTTAACTAGGCTACGGTGTGCTGGACTCTGAACTGTATGTTAACATTTACATAAAAGAAATTTTGGAGTTATTACCAGTGATTCCCTGAAATTCTTTTCTTAATGTGCTGAAGCTGATAAAAAGCCAGTGAAATTGTGGGCATCAGGAGGAATGATATTGTCAACAAGACTGATGTTTTGCTGCTGTGTAAACCTGACGTGTCCACTTCTTGGGTGTCTGCACCTGAAGAATAAAATAGTGGAGCTGGAAAACGCCCAGGAGAGGATAACTGATATGATTGACACAAGAGAGCAATCATCTTACAAGGAGAGATTCAAAATGCAGCGACCCTTCAGGCTGGAAACAGAAAGGCTGAAGTAGGATATAATTGAGATCTGTATCCCATGAAAGTGATGTATAAACTAAATGACAAACTGTTACGTGCATCCTGTAACGCTAAAACTAGGAAGCACTTTGTGAAACTAGTAGGAGATAATTTAAAAGGTATAAAATAATCCTTGATAAGGCAGGTAATAAACTTTTGGACTTTGTTATCCAGGATATTTTGCAGGCACAGTGTCAGCAAGTTCAGAAAGTTATTAGACAGATTCACAGATAAGAAATCTATAAAGAGATATTAAAAGGAACAGGCAAGGGATTAAATAGTCTCTAGCACTATCACCACTGTGGTTCCTGAACACATAAGAGGGAAAGAGACTGCAGAGAGTGGTCTCCCTAAGTAGCATCACTTCATGTCCTGCGGTGTCCTTGCCAATGATCTGCTTTTTATATGCTTGTGTGGGTCTAATTTCATGACAGGTTTTCCCTCAGCAATGACACTGTATGGCCAATTTACAGCAGATGCTGATATGAAGCGTATGCTGAGATTGGTGTTAGTGCATTTATGACTACCACATGCTGCATGAGACCAGTTGACTTCTGACTTGGTACAACTGATGTAGATGTTTCTTTGCAGGGCTTCTTTTGGGCCTCTTTGCCAATGAGATGTTCAAGCTCTTTGTCAGGCTTTGGGTGAAGGGGAGAGATGTTCTGTATGGACCGGTACAGGCAAGATACATTCCTCATTGTCAGAAAGTACTTGTGGGAATTAAGGTTCTTTCTTAGGGACTCTTGCCTGTAAGGAGGTTCTTAATAGAGGAATCACTGTTTGAACAGAGCTATCTGGGTGACTGAACCTTGTAACTTCCAAAGGTATCACTATCACGACCCCTGCAGTCTCAGAGATAGGACAGAGTGGTATTGACCCTTCTATACAGGCTGATGCAAAAAAGGGGGGATTAAAGGTGTCTCCATTGGCAATTGTCAGCCCTCAGCTGGAATTGATTTCCTTTATACAGCTTCTTTCATTAGCCCACAAGTAACTTTTAAGGACATGGAATAAAAGTCTCTTCATTTTCTCGCTGAATGAAATAAGAATAATTGTTGCCTTTGGATCAGCAGGCTTCGGTATTTTCTATGGTTCTTTTCCTTTCCAGAAATGATTCTCAGTGTCTTGGAATGAGTGTCTTGCTAAATAAAGACTATCACAGATGTCATCCCCAGCCTCAGCAGAGACTTGGGTGTTTGCTCTTGGCAGATGATACTGATGTGGCTGAGTTCCCAATGTTCCAGTGGGGTTCTCAATGACAACTGTGATGACAAAGTGTACTTGTAGGGGTTTCCAAAATATAAGTTTCCTTTATATATATATTTGCATTTTTTTGGTGCCAAAGACCTTTGCCTGGGTGACTGTGAAGTAAATCATAGAATCATAGAATGTTTTGGGTCGGAAGGGACCCTAAAAATTTTCTAGTTCCAGCCCTCATGCCTAGGGCAGGGACACCTTACACTAGATCAGGTATTAAGGTAGGGGATTCAAAACTTCCCCTCCACCTCATCATCTCCAGAGGAGACAACTTCTCCCCATTCTGCAGGAGTTTCATTGTTCAGCTATCTGATGCAGTGCGATGGCTAATATGGCTGTTGTTAGCTGGGTTGCCTTTCTCACTCTACTTGTGAAATTGCAATCTGTGGCCAATGACTAATGATGTTTTAGGCAACAATTGTGCCCTCAGCAAGACTACAGTTCTGCTGTTTCTCTCCATGTGAGGCAAAGTGAGAACTATGAGAAATTTGATGATGACAAATGTCTTAGTTCCAAAGAACTGCAAAGGGAATAGTCTGTTTCTGATTTGGATGGTCTATCTTGTTGGTTTAAAGGTGATGCAAAAGTCATGCATAAGAACTCCATGATACCTCTGGAATTCCTCAGTCCACCCAGAGTTGTCATCTCAAACTGTAGGAGGGCGCATTCGTTTGTATCCTGCAGTGGCAGAGCTTTTAGTGCAATGTCTTGCTGGTTGAAAAGCTCCTTTCACCTCTCAGTGGCTCCAGAAGACTTGCTGCTTGTTCGTATTCCTTAGCAGGACCTAGTTGTGATGATCGGAAATTTGACAGCTTATTTATGGGAAAGATTGCTGGGACTTGAAGCAGGAAGCAAACGTAACTTTTTCACTGACAGCACTATGAGTTACAGCAGTGAATGCATGGCTGCCCTGATTCCCCTGGCTGTTGCTGGATGAGGAACGGGGAGAAGGAAGGGAATACAATCTGATTTTTTTATCCTTTGGTATAAACAAGAAATAAAGCACCTCAGATAGGTAGGCATTAATGCAACATAAAATTGAGGTGCTCTTATAATGATGCATATCTTACCTGAAGGGAATGTAGAAAGACTGTGAACCAAAGAATTGATTATTGCTGCTTTGAAACTAGAGCAATTCAAGTGTGAGCCTGCTTAAAATACCTGTTGGAAACCTATTTCTGGCTAGAAACATTTAGAGATAATTTCTCACATGGATACTTACCATCAAGAGCCAAAGCTGAGAGATATTTTAACCTCTTGCGTTCCCAAGGGAAGTGCAAAGGAGAGAAGGGAACTGCCAAGATCAATGCTTCCATGAACAAAAGAGGAACCTACCTTGGCCTTCTGTCATCTCCTTTCAGCTGCAAAACTGTGATGGAGCAAAACCAGGAAAACTTGTTCATGTAAATGGGAAGTGGAGTGGTTTGGGTCCTGCCTAGTATGTGTTTCTTAGGAAAAACCACAGGAGTGATTTTATTTACTATCTAGGCTCTCTAACCATCTCTCCATACTTGTAAGTTGGTGCATAGAAAAAGTGTGGGGGATGATGCTGACAGAAGAAATAGTAGCAAAAAAAGCACACACTTTATTTAAGAGTAGGCCCTCAAAGCTACAAAATAGGCTAATTGTTTAATTTAATGGGAAATTGTGGGAGAAAATGCCTATTGCGGTAAATTGCCACTGGGAGAACAAATTTAGAAACTTCTTGACTTAAGCGCGTAGCAAATCTGGCTGATGCTGAAATACAGCTTTGGAATCTAACTTGGAGATACCCATTTATCTTGACCTGAACAAAGAGTTATCAGACAATACCCAAAGCACCTGAAGGAAAGCCTTGAGGAAGATAGTACGGAGTAGTTTTAGGTAGTGTGAGTTTACAACAGGATGCAACAGCCATTTCTCTTTTGCACCTGGGAGTCATCAGGTGCTCTCCTTCCAAATACCCACAAAGTATTTCTTCAGCTTTTGTCCCTGACACATTTCCTAAATGGTAAGAGAATATTGTGATTAGGCAGGGTAAGAGCTTCGGTCTCCCACATTCCTGTGAGATATTTTTAAAGGAACATGTGGCAGGAAAATTCCTAGTAGCTCACTAGGATTTATGATTTTTATCCAGTGTCTAATGGTGTTTGTTTATTCTAAGTGGTATAACTTTCATCTGCTTAAAATATGTAATAAAAGCCCTAAAAATTATTATGGGAGTAGCCACCTTGATTAGTTCTTGGCAAGTAGGACTGCCCATTGTCACACAGACACCCCCACCTATTTGTGCCCCCCCATAAACCGTAAAATATTTGGTCATTAAAGCCACAAGAAACATCTCATATTACTCAAATAAGACGGTACTTTCCATTTTAGTTTACCTCAGGCAAATTAAACAGGACCCTTGAAACAGTGACAAGAAGAGTTATAGGAGCTTAGCACCAGACACCAATTACGATTTGAGAACTAAATGCCATAATTAACAAGACGTATACTTTAATCTAAAGCAACTCAAATATGTGGCTGGATAAAGAAAAAAGGTAAGGGTAAACTCTGTAATTATAATAAATCAGTGTACTGAGAAAGTGTGTACCCTTGAGGTATATTCTTTCATTCTGCAATTAACTTTCAAGTGTTTTGCTTAATAACACCCTCTTCCATGCACACAAAAAAAACTTCCTTGAATTCTCATATTCCCCAGTCCTAGAATAAGTATTCATTTCCACAGACACTTTTCCTCCTGTCTGTGGGTGATAGGTGTGTTCCAGTAGTGCTGCCTGACAGTTTTCCCCCTAGCTCTGGGCTTCTTGTGGCTGCTCTGGAATGGTCCAGGTTTGCCTTTGTGGACAGCAGCAGGAGCAGTATCCGTCCATCCCACAAAGCGCAGAGCTGGAGCAGTGCTGAGTGCTTTTGAAAATCCCTTTGCAACTTCTTTAGCATAAAGAAAGCTTTGGGAAAAAAAAAAAATCTCACTAACATATAACTAACATGAATTCGAATACTTGGCTTTATGTTACTATCTGATAAATGAAATCACGCTCCTGCTATTTTTCCTTTAATGCATTTAAGGGACAGCCTAATGCATCCTTCCAAGAGCCTTATTTATACAGACCTCTGCTTTTGCCATATTTCTGTCATCTGCAAGAGACTTCTAGGATGTAGTAACCATCTTGAATTTCTCCATGCTCTTGCTAACAAAGATAGGTGAGAATTCCATTGCTTTTGAAGACAGAACAGTAGCCTCTTCTAATTTAGAAAATTATGTGCCAGAACCAGACAAGTGAAGAGAAAAGGAGAAGTGACTGTTAAAAGTGAAGCTTTGCGAGTATAAGATGAATGTGTCAAGGTTAAAGTATTCCTCTAATCCCAGAGTGAGGAAGGAAAGCTGTAGCTAATAAAGTCCATCCATGCAGTTTTATCCAGTTGCATGCACTTTACTAAAGGAAGAGGTACAGTCTGGAGACCAATTACAAATCACTTGTCTGATTCTTTTAATCCCTTTATTTCCATATCTGATCAAAATAAGGCTTTGGTTTTTTCCTGGGTCTAAGAAAAGAAAAAAATCCTAAATTTATCTGCAAAACATTGTTTTCTGTTATTGATATGCAGCCTCATATTTTATTCTGAAGGTTTTCTGTTCTTCTGACTATGAGTTTCTCTTGGCTATGCATGGGTCTAGATTTGTGTCTGTTCATTGTTTTTTGCTGGTTCGACATGGCTTGGGAAAAAATGGGACCATAGAGCTCAATTCCATTAGAAAGTCCCTAGTTTATATTGACCCTTGGCAGTCCCCACTGGAACCAGGGTTAGAAACTGGAAGGGCAAGCATATGCACAGCAGCAGACAGAACTGATTCCTTAGTACTGTCTGGTTATGCAAATGCATTTATGTTTTCAAACTACTGTAGTTTTTTCTAAAAATTTGGACATGAATTGTGATACAGCTACACCCAGAGTTTCAGCTACAGGCAATCCAGAGACAGCATCAAGGACTTGTGGTATTTAGAGTAAGAGCAGGGGAGGTCACTGCTCTACTGAGGATCCACCTTCAACAGGTCACATATTTGGGAATGGTCCTGGGAGGAGTACAGGGGGAGTCTCTCTCCTTGCCTAAGGGCATTTTAGCTATTGCTGCTCATCAAGGAATGCAGTGAATGGTTCAGAAGCTTGACATATTTTATTCAGTACCATGATGAAGAACAGAAAAGGTTAACAGAAAGCCTTCAACTTCAGGGAGTTTGAGTGCAAAGCTCCGAAAAAGCCTCAGTGTATGTGTCAGTGTCTGGACATAGATACTTAAAGAAGGTCCTGTCTTGATAGGAAAAAGATTGAGCACTTAATTGAACTTCTCACTTATTAAGGATATGTAATATTATTCTCCATTTTAGAAATTTGTTTTTTGCATTGGTCCTTAAAACATGTTTTGTCCTACCCAAGCCTAACAGCCTATATTATCCCTAAGCAGAGCAGTTTGAGCGAACATGACAGTTACTTCTGGCATTCAGCGTGGTGGAACATGTATTTTATTCTCTTAATCATTACGCTCCAGATGCAAGAAGCGCCCCACATCAATGAAGTGAGCTTCAGCCTAAGTCTGCTGTGCAGGTGCTAGCTCTGCAAGCTCTTTCTGCTCCTTATCACTCATTCCCTCCCTGTTGTTCTTTCACTCTGAGGCTGTGTTTCTGATGCTGCTCCCCGGCAATGAGAATAAAGTGGGTGCCTGCGAGACAGCAAACCCTGAAGCCTGACTGTTGCAGTGATGGTGATAAGATGTAAACTAAGATTGCATAACTCTTCCAGCAAAGAAGTCTAGCTGCGAGTGAGATTCTCTGAGCAAAGCTCAGGGGGTTTGATATTGTCCTCAGATAGGGAGAGCCCCAGTGATGCAGAGTATCTTATCAGATCAAGCACCTGATTTTACAAGATTTGCAGAATGCTGTGCCCTTAAGCTAAGGCAGATGCTGAGCACTGGGTATGCATTGCACTTTCATTCAGGGATGGTGTAATTTCTTAATACCTTCTCTGTCACTTAGAAACTCTGCCTTGTGTTAGAGGGACTCACTGTAGTATAACAGCAGTCTCCACTGCTGACTGGGCTCTGTTGAGAATTCTCTATCAAGAATTTCTGAATGTTGTGAATTAGTGAGGAAAAGCCAGATAGGGCCTGTTTGAATGCCGAAGGAGAAATCCAGGGTGCAAAAAAGTTTGCATGCAGTGGCCAGATGTCTGCTCTGGGCTGATGTACTTAGCGCAACTTGCTTTACATGGCCGGGAAAAGAGAATACATGATGATTTAAGTGATGTGTGTATGGAGTTAATGACTAGCAGGAAATTCTGTTTAAAGCTCCTGTGCCATGGTTGCTCAAATGTCTGGAGAATTCTCCTCTCCTGATATTCACCTGTCTTTTTGCCATTTCTCTCTGCAGCACCTTATTAACCAAAGCAACTGTCAGCCTCATCCGCTGGCAGAATTGAGTTTGCAGGAATTGTTAGCACTACTGAGCTTAACCCTTTTGTATAAGACTATTGGATATCTTTGTTAACTTCTGAAATTATTTTCATTCTTTACTGTTGTCTGCATTTTCACACTACTGTGACAAGTACGAACAATCATTGATTTGGAATTACTAGGCTAAAATATTGTTACTAAAACATGTCAGGGACCTACTAGTCACTCTTTTTGTGCTTGTTTCTAAAGTGTCTTTTGTGTTTAGAGAATGAAGTAAACTTTGCAGGAGAAGAGGAAAATAAACGCGGCTGGTTGTGTTTGAATTTGTAGCCTGTCCTGTTACTTGTGGGAATAAATCTGGTTTGATTGTGGATGGAAGTTTCAAAACCATGCGGAGAATCTATTCCTTTTCAAAGATACTTGTCTCAATCTGTGCTACACTCTTCATGTTCTTGGTCTACATCTTGAAGTATTTGCACAAGATGGCAGCACTAGAGCTCCTGGTTACTCCCCTCATTTTACATTATCTTTTGACAAAAGTTTTTTGGAACCCAAGCTGGTTTTGGAGGTGGGGTGAGGACCTAAAATCATTTAGATGTCTTTGCTCCCTGCCAAGTAATCAGGCAACAAGGTCTGAACAATCCAGATCAGCCTGTACCTGAGGCAATTGTCCTCTACAAGTCTTTTCTGTGTATTACATCCTTGCTATTTCTGCCCTTGCTCTCAAGCATCTGGGTTGCCTTTCTGTGCTGGACTATGTCATGGTTCTTTCTAGTCCACTGGGTCTTGCAGGACATCTTGTGAAAGGGCATTTGCAGGCTCATGTGATTTTCATCTGCATTGCAGAGGTTGGACTCTAGAGGAGTGAAGGTAAAAGTCTCTAAAAGTTGCAGGTTTTGGAATGAGATTTAGGTGTATAAATTAATATATGCACTTGAAGAAGTTTTACTTTAGTTCTTCATAATTAGAATTTTCAACTTATTTTTAAGGTTGGCATGATTTCTTTCCTTTGCTTGCATGAAATACTTGCCCCTATCTTTTCATGTATCTGTATTCATATATATGCTACAAATAAAAGTAGATTTGAGGGCAAACACTGTAGAATATCGCCTGAGGATTTAAGTTGAGATTGTAATATGTTGCTTGAAGGCTCTGGACAATACTGCTTGAACAAAGGAACTCTTTCACTCCAAAAGGGTTTGTTTTCTGTAATGACTCTCAAACCCAATCAATATTTGTTTTATTAACCTGTTGGGTGGATTCAGTTTAAAGTCTTAGAGTAGTTTGTTTGAAGTGCTTTGTACTTGGAAGCTCTGTGAGAGGTAAACAATGCTGAGAGTCACAGCAACAGTGTCCTATTGTATTGAGCAAGTCCCTTTTGTACAGAGGCTGTTGACCACTTGTGTTGTTTTTGAGGATATCAGCCCAAGTTTTTTTCAAGCATTCAGACATCCCAAAGGTTAGCAAATATTTATCAAGATGCTTTAAAAATATTTTTCTCACAAGGGTTTGCTGGTTCTACTGGCTCTACTGTGCAGTTTTCTTCTGTTTTAATACTGTGGTACAGATGCAGGAGGAGGTGAACAAGATCATTGTTCACAAACATGAAGAGCAGTGCAGCTGTGCCTGATTACATTAAATCATACGATGACGCACCATTTTTGACATATGCAAAGTCTCTTTATTGTAAATTAATCACCCTAAGAATCTATTTTCATTAGTTAGAACATTAGTGTTTTGCCTCTTTATGTTTTGCATTATTTAGAATCATCATGGACTGAGTTGTTTATTTACATAATTAGCTCCATATGCCTTCACTACATTCAACATATGGCTGCAACTATGCAGGACTCCTACCCCTTCAAGAAGCTGCGCTGGCCCTGAAGGCAAGCCTGGGAGAGCTCCTCTGGGCATCTGCATGAGCCTGCAGCCTTCACCATCTAGAGCATCAGGGTTGTGTGGCAGCCACTTTGCACTTAAAATACACCTTTCCTCTTTAACAGGGATAAAACAAAGAAAATATCCATGCCTGCCATGGCCAGTGATAGCAAGGCTCACCAGTGAGAGGTTGTGTGGGGAGGACAAAACCGTTCTGCAAAACCCTGGTATTGTCTTATCTGCAAGGGAGAAGCCTTCTCAAAAGCTGGCTGTGGCCTCAATTCATTATGATTTTGAGGCATCTGCAGTCCTGCCAGACTTTCATGCTCAAAAAACCCAAGCTACTCTCCAACATAATGTGAGGTTGATGGCCAAATCATGAGATTTAAAAAAAAAAAAATTTAAAAAATCAGTTCTGGATTTTTTTATTTTCTTTGATGTTCAAGGCTTCCTATTTCCAAGCTTTTGTCTGAGAATATGAACACTAAAAACTTTGCTTTAAACGAAGGCTGAGAAAAATCCAAAACTGCAGGATCCCTGGGTTCTGTGACCTTGACTATGACTTCCCCTGTATCACAAATTCAAATATTGCAGCATTTGAAATCCTGGCTCGTGGTCACTTGTTGGTTGTTTCCATGAGTGCTGCCATGGGTACACCTCATAAAGCAGCCATCCTGCTCCTCTGATCCTCCATCTGCTCCTCAGCTGATCATCAAGGGGATGAAGCCTATGTGCTCTGAGCCAGGGCAGGGAAGTGCCGAGTGGAGGAATAAAGCAGGAGTGGGTTTGTAACTCAGCAGGAAGGAAAACTGCAGATCTGCGTGCAGAAAATGTGTGAAAGGGAAATATAAAAAGGGGGCAGACAAAGTTTAAAGAGAAGGAATAGGCAACCTAAACCTGGTGAAAGAGGGACCTGCTGTCTTCTACAATTTTTACTTTGTTTCTGGGAAGTGCCACTAAAGCAGCCTTGCTCTGGTATTGGTATTTTTTACATTCTTATCACAGCTTCCACATGTGTCTGAGGAGAGAACGATTGTACCCAAGTGCTGGCAGCACCTAAGCTATCTGACTGAGTTTAGGCATTAGATATAATTTGGGAGCATGATTCCCAGCTGAATGCTTCAAAACAGTGAAGGGTGCTTCAAGGTGTGCTAGTCAGGGGACGTGCAATTTCCCTGTAGCTGCTGCTTCCTTCTGATTTTATATTCTGTTTCATGAAAATACTAACTGCGAGTGCCCCAGATCTGCAGCACATATGCTGGGTAGTTAGCAAGGGAACTTGGTACAGCCGGGAGAGCTGTGCCAGCCATGCTCTCAGTAGTGGAGCACTGCTCTGTTATTTACCAGTTTTATTCCCCAAGCCCTCAGGAATTAGGGAAGAATTACTGCCCCTTTCCAAAGGATATCGACACTCAGGCAGATTAAAAACCTTGCTCATGGTTGCACACAAAGTCTGTACTTAACCTGACAAATGAATTTAAGCCTCTAGAGTCCTAATCCAGAGTCCTTTCTACTAGAGGAAAGATAACTGATCTGAGCTGTTGAACTCTATGAGTGTGAGAGCACTTTCAGCAGGGTCGGAACAGGAAGGCAGCCGCCAACTGCTGGCATGGGCTGCCCAGAGCTGGCTCCCAGCTGCAAGGCAACAGAGTTAGTGCTGGCGCAGCCTTCTTTGCTCCTGGTAGTGACGTGGTGGAATGTGCAGAGCTATCCTATTCAGCCTTTAGAGTTTTCCCAAGGTTTCCTATCTGCTGCCCTTTTGAATGGCACCTTCTCAGCCAGGGACCTGGGACATGGTTAGTGCCCCAGCCGTGTTCTTGCCTTGCAGCACAGTAAAAAGCAAGGGGATACCCACAGAATGGAGACATAGGACTGTGGGCCAGGAAAGAGGGGGGATGAGTTGAAATACAGTCTTTGTGTCTTGCAGCTCTGCCCCTAGAAGAGTTTAATATGCAGTTAGTAAACATCGTAAGTTTGCCTCTTTTTCTGTCCTGTACATAGCTTTTGTATGAATGTAGGGCAGATTAACCCCATCTATGACTACAAGTTATGAAATGTAGATATCTTCTTCTCCTCCTCCTCCAATATGTGCTTCATCCTTGAGCTTCCAACCTGATCCTCTTTTGCTCCCCAGGCTGCAGTGCCTTTGCACCATTGCAGTGGCTTTTCAGGCTTGGCTGATAGACTGCTACATATATCCGTTATTTACCAATTTTATTTGCATGGACAATATGATTCATGTTGTGTGAGTGAACTCATTCCAACAGCTTTAAGCAATTGGTAATTTCCCTCAGGCTCTGCCCCTTCCAGTGTTTGCCACCCCAGCAACAACAAGGCAGGAACACCATGAAAGATCTGTATTACAGACTGACCATAAGATATTGACCTGGCCTAAGTACTGCTGTCAATCATGGGCCTTCCCACATCTACTCACAGAGAACACCACAGTGGATTGCAGCATTAAATCCTCTCTCTGCAGTTATACTGAATACCATTCATTTTGGACAATGCACAAGAACTGTTTTTGTTATTCATTACCAAGTCCTCTGAGGATATGCCTTTTTTCTCTCTTTCTTCTGGTGATTGTTCTAAAACCCTTGAATCTTTAATTGGAATGAAAATTTGCTTTATTGCTCAAGAGTCTTAACAATACAGCAGTTTGAATGAAATGCTCAGACACAGCTCAGCGTGCTCCCTTCCACACTATTCTCAGCCCCCCTCTCTCCCATGTGCAACGCAGACATGTATACTTTCTTGCCCCCTCAAATATATTCTGTTCCAAGACTTCCACGCAGAGAGATGCTGTATAACTCCCACTGCATGAACAGCTACCTTCTTCATTTCCAGCTTGTTCCTTCTTCATTGTAGTTGTTCCATGTATTTTCTCCTTTCCCTAACACCTCCTGCACTGAGGTGCATCCTGCCACTGAGCTCCTGACACTGTGACTGCCACTGCAGAAAAAACAGCACAGCACTTGCTTCTCTGTGTCTGGGTTTTAATCCTCGCTGCAGCGGTAAGAAAAGCATCCCTCAAATGATGAATTTGTTTGAGTTTTCTCCAGAAACAACAACATTTGAAATGGACTTGAGCTTAGTGTCACGAATCTCTGCATAAATTAGAGGTTTAACAAAATAGTGATTTTTACTGAAAACGTATAAATTTTTTTCCTTTTCCAAAAAAGTTATTTCAATAACTCTATATCACTTTGTCACCCAGCCTTTAGAAGAATGACAAAACAGCCAATAGTCCCCAAGTCTCTAGATCACTTACCTCTTCTCCCCTGACACATAGGATTGCTCATTCATCAGATACTTACTTTTCCCTTCAAGTAAAAAGGGATGGGAAAAGTTGAAACAAAGATGACTTTATTCCTGTTTTCTGCTTTCTCAATGCTTTTTGTGCAGGGCTTAAGTGGGAATAGTATTCAGGAAAAAAAAGTGTGTTTGAGTACAAGCTCCTGTTTAAACAGGATACATTTCAGGCTGCCAAGAGGACTTTTACAGAACTGAATACAAGGATCTTAACTGAAAAGGAAAAATAATTTAATGTCTTGACAGAGCCTTTTTTAGTATTTATTTTTACAAGGGACTATTCACATGTGTGCACGATTAATTAGCCTTACATAAGTGACATGCTTTTTTTGCATCTATAAATATTCGGGTTTGCCTATGCAGCACATTGATTTTATGGGTGATACCAAGTCTTATACTCGCTGCAGAAGGACAGTTCAGATGAGTAGCTGGTAATTATTTCTTTTTAAATGTGTAATCCGCGTGTTTCAAAAGGTGCTTTGTTGTTGGAGAGATGGCCTGAAAAAAGAGCTCAGCAGCTTCTTATTTGGCGCAACCGGGCTTTCACCGTGGCGGCGTCCAGCAGAAAGATGAGTCTACTCCCGGTGTTTACCCACCTTGGGCCCGTGTTTGCCTAATATATATGAAAGGGATCCTGTTATCATCAGGCGGGCACTCCGGAGGAAACACTTCGGGAGCCGCAGCCAGGGAAGGAGCGGGGAATGCTGCCTCCCTCCCTCCGTCCCTCGCTCGCTGCCGGGGTCTGTCCGTCCCTCCAGCACCATCTAGCGGGACCCCCGCGGCCGCCGGGGCCGCAGAGCCAGGGCAGGGCTCCGGGGCTCTCACCGAGCAGCACGGATGCCTCTGGCCTTGCTGATTTTCCCAGGCTTGGTACCTGCCCCGCTTGCCCACGCACACCGCTGGACACCGCGGCTCGCCGGTGCTCCTGCTCGGCTTTTGCTGCTGTTCCACACGAGCAGGGAAAACAGCGGAGCTATTTTTGCTTCGGCTTTCCCATCTGTGTAACACATGTCATGGTTGAGTAAGGTTAATAGGAGGAATAAATAAAGGCAAATGACCACGAAATCCTGAACTCAGATCTGCTGATAATACAGTTTTGCTACTTATCGCCCGATTTGCTCTCAGCTTTTGGTGTGGCTTTACCATCCTGCTCACCGCACACCAAGGCAAATGCTGTGCCTGTGTCCCAGGGCAGCTGTGCTGCATGTGCCCTGGCCAGAGCAGAGTGTTTATTTAGAGTTAAAAAGTAACATTTGGCCAGTGGAAAGGGAAGATGTGAGAAACAGACTGGGGCAGGATACTTCTGCAGCAGAGTAAATAGGTCACTTGAAGAGGGAGCAGCTCACCTGGCTTTTGACAGGATAGGGCCCAGGTGCTAGGAGAATGCCCAGGGCTATAGCTGCAGAAGTGTAGAGAGGCTTCAAAGCAAAAACTGTCTGAAAACTGAAGCCGGATTTCCCCTTACCTTAATTGAAGGGCAGTATTGCCTGACACACATTGTAGAATAAAACCTGTCAGATTTGCACTGATGTTGCTTTAGTTTTTCTTGACTTAGGCAGGGGGCAAGACTGCCCTGTAGCCTTCCATGGGGATGCATACCACGAGCCATGTTCCCAGCATCCCATGACAGGAGTGCACACAATTGTCGTGATGCTGTTCCACTGCAGGAAGCTGCTGGTTTCAAAGAAAAATCATAGTCACTGTGTATTTGCATAAGGCAGAGCTCAGAGACCTTCTGGCAAGCAAAAATAGAAATGTTTTTCCCCCAAATGCAAGCAGCCCTTGCCAATCAACTGGTGTGTTGAACATTTTGTCGTAGCTCAAAGAGACCTTCCCAGTGAACCATGTCAGCCTGTTAATAACATGAAGATGCCTCCTAATAGACTGGTCATAGCTGGATGCTGGGTTAAATATACTCAAAGACCCTCGGGATATGATTAAAAACTTGTAAACCCCCACCATCTTAAACTGCAATTCCACCACCTTTCTCTCCTGCATTTCCTAAAGAAAGGGACAGCAATTCAGCATTTTCTTTCAAAAGTTCAGTTTTCAGTGCATATTATTAGAAATGAGGGCTTAAGTTTACCCATGGAACAGATATGATTGTGAACAAGTCAAACCCCCCCACAGCCATGCCTCACCTGTCATCTGAGGCATGGCTCACACTGGGTGTCTGCTGTTTTGGCACAACTGTGCCTGGTAGCATCAGCTGCCATGTGAGATGCACACCTATGCAAACTCATTTTTTGGAGGGCACCACACAGACTTGACAAACTAATGTTTTTCTTAGTTTCACTACAGGATTTAGGTCTCAGGTAGTACCCCGATTTGTGCGTGGTTTAACAGGGCACCCCAGCAAGCAGTACCTTTTCCAGCATAACCTTGTGTTAGATTAGAGATTCAGGCAAACAATCTTTTGATAGATTACAGATGCAGCAGTGTCTCCTGACTTCACAGAGGTTTCTCATGCTTTGAGACCTTGCCTGATTCAGGCCCACAAATATTATCAGTTCCCTGATCTGTTATTTCTTTGTTAATTCAGTAGTAGTTTGGGGAGTTGTAAGTTGTCATCCAGAATTTCTACCAAATCACTTCTACCCTGGATTACTGATCTGTGTTTTTGCAGATCTGGCTGAGAACAAAATTTGCTTCTGAGCAGCTGCCAAACAGGGCATCTGTCAAGCAATTTACATACTGTTATATTTCTGTAGTTCTCTACTCTATGTAAATAATATTTGCCTCCTGGCATCTTCCGCACAGAACTGATTTCTTCCCTGTGGTTTCTTGCCAGAATCTTGGCCATTTCAATAATTGAGGCTCACACTGAGACCTCAGAAATGTTAATACCCAAAAGCACTGAAATCACAGAACATTGCATGATTAAGACTGTTCTAAAAACTGCATCAACAATCAAACCCAGCATATCTAGAGAAACATCACATTTCCTTGTCCCAGTTCTGCCCCCCTTCACAATACAACAGATGGAATCTGGAGCAACGCCTGCTTAGTCGGTTTGCATTCTAGGGGAAGGTGGAGCGTGTTGGCCAGTACAATTATGCCCACTCCATTTCACCCAGCGCCAGAATAAGGGGAACAAGGGCTGTAAGGGAGTGTTGAGAAGGTAGACTCATCACCAGTTTCACCCATCCATACGTAACGCAAAATATCCCATTACCCACAGCCAGCCAGTACAGGGCTCCTCTAGCTCAGCTCAGGAAATAGCAGCAACCTGAGAGTCAGGAATTTATAACCAGCTCCTTAAGGGTCTCTTTAATCTTGATCCAGGAGGGAATGCATCTCCAGCCTTTATCAGCAGGACCTTCCCAGGCAGGGTCTGATTCTTGTCTCTGTGAGTGCTGTATCAACGAAATCATATGTACATCTCGGCAGCTAAATCACACATGTCCGGGGAGCAAGCTGGACTGCAGATTGCCTCCTCTGCCTAATTATTAGCACACTCCTGACATGAGCCAGGGAAAAGTGTACACCAGAACTATTCCCAGCTGTGTGGGACGTTGAACACTGTGCTGTCTGGCTCCTTCCAGCTCCTGCGGTTTGCTTAACTCCCATCCGTGACACCATCCTCCCAGGCTCTGCACCCTTGGGAGGCTCCCTTGTGCCTCCCTGCCCCAGGGCATGTGAGGTATAACCTCAGCACCTTGCTGTGAAATCTCAGAAGCTGCAACACATTATGGACACACTTTGAACTGAAATAAATAAATGAAAAATAGTAATTATATGTTAGACTTCAGGGCATCTGTGGAGCCCATGAAAGATTCTGGAAAGTGCTGCATGGTGTGGTTAGGCCATAAAAGGTCCCTGGTCCTGTTTGATTAGCTTTATAGTCAAAGATGTTTGCATTAGAAATGGTGTTGCTATGTTTATCATGTTTCAGACAATGTAAAAACTCGGTGAGCTGTGTAATCCACAAAGGAAAACAGCATCAACACATCACCATGCCCTACAAACAAGTGGAAGGGTTGTGCAATATAGGTGTCTCTCTAGTTTTGTACAATATTTCATATTCTCTCCCATGTTGGCTGTCCTGGTAAAGGCCCATTCTGCTTTCAAATGAAAAGTTGCTTTATTAATTAAATGAATAAATCACAAAATTGTCTATCTTGATGAACTATGTTTTCTAATGAACATATGCATGTTCCATATTAATTGACATTATTGAAGGGAATTGGGTCCTCATATTTTCAAAGCTGAACTGAAAGGCATTCATAATTCATTCTCATCAATTTAGCTTTGCAGGAAAAAAGTACGAGAGGAGCTTCTTTGCGTTTTTCATGCCTTTTTGGGAAAGACATTTTTTGTGTGTGATATGCTATGAGATACTGGGAACAAGTGTTTAGAGAGGGAAGAAGTATTGAATACATACACAAAATTGCACTGCTTTGAATTTTAGCACTACAAACACAAACCAAACCCATTGACTCTTAGTGAAGCTACTTTGGTTTTACAGGACTATTTTTTTCTGGGCTGTTGGAGTACAGACCTGTGAAATCTGAATAGGCAAGGCACCAAACAGGGTAAAGGCATAACAAAAAGAGGAGGGAATATGAGGTGGAAGCACATTGCCAGTTCTCTCCACAAGATCTGTATCCATGTCAAGATCTACTGGACAGGATATCTTTAATTTTCTAAGTGTTTAAAAGAGGCAGATGGTAGAAAGGTTTTTATGGGGCCTCCCTCCCTCCCACTGGAAGATCACCCTAGCTGGTTGAGCTCTGGGGGTCAGCAGATGCTGGTGCTCTTTGCATGACTTCCCAGGGCACAGAAGTTTTGCTGGGATTCTCTGAGTGAGGGCTGAGAAGCATGCTTTCTTGCTGTTACAAAATTATACTTTTCTCCAGAGGTTGTTTACAGTAGATTCATGTAAAGTAGTGAACAACTGGCCCTCATTATTTTCATAAAAACTCCTGCTTGATCCGATCATGCTAGCAGAATCACTTCAGTCTTCTCTTTCTCTTAATTAGTTCATTTCTTTGGAAGGAATTTTATTTTTTTCCACAGTTCCATTGTATTTCCTATGTATATTCTAGAGCAAAAAGAAATCAATCCTTTGAAGAAGTTGTTTATTTCAGGAGGAAAGATCCTTGTTTAAGTGGGCTCCAGTGTATTAAGACCTGAGCTGGATGCTACTGAGTTAACAGCATTTCCAAACGTATTCCATGGGTGTTGAACAAGGTTTAGGGAGTTGCCATGGAGGTGTATTTGCCTGCAGATGAGTCAGAATTATTGAAATACGTCTATCTGAATCAAAAGATTTTATTTCAGAGTATGAAAGGGGTGCAAGCCTTCCTCTTTGAACAGCACCGGCCCCTACAGCTCCCTTCTTGTCAGCTTCTGTCACTTTGTTCCCAAAGCACTTTCTGCTTTCAGGTTCTCTCTGCTCTAGTATCTTCTTGAGGGTGTCTTCTCTGCTTCTTCCAACTGGAATGTGAGGCAACATGCCTTTCCACCACAGACTTGGTGGAAATTTTGGAAATCAATGGAAATCTTTTCTTACATTGGCATTGCTAGGTGTTTTATTACCTACACTCCATCTGCCACCCTTAAATATATAGTCCCTTCCGAATCCCAAGTAAATGTGAAATGACTGGAATGTCCTCTCACTCCCTGTGCTTTGGGCTATCCAATTTCTGTATGACCTCATTCTTCAGAACCATGGTTTTCTCATCCAAGGAAATGTAAACAGTAGATTGAAAGAGTGATTTGGGAAAAAATTGGCTTCACTGAGCATTGCATCCATGATTACCTTAAAAATATGTCAAATAAATCCCAGGCCTGAGTGGAGAAAGAAATATTACTACAAAAGTGATCAAACATTCCTCTTTCTTCTTCCCAAGGTCTGTGAACTGGAATGCATTTGAAATTCTCCAGTCGCATGTCAACAGCAGAAATAGGTGCTCAGACATGCCACCAGCAGAGCCCTGTGCTGTGTGGGCTTGCAATTGCAGCAGCTCCCTTTTGTGATAGGTGGGCTGTCCTCTGTCTGCAGGAATGATGCATCTCCCTGAGCATCAAGATGTTTAGGGAGCAATTGCTGCCTTGCTTCTTTTTATTTTTTTCTACATCCTCTGAACCCTTACATGATCAGAAAAATACTATCACTTACCCCTTATGCACTCCCACATCAGTTTATCTCTGCAGTGAGGAGTATAATTGCTCATGTCTGCAGAGATGCACATACGGATACAACGATCAAAACAGTAAGCACATGTCACCTGTGTGCATGTCTTCATCTGTGTAGAAAAAAAACAGCACCAAAAACATTTTGGTTGTGGTCTTAACCCAAATTCACTTCACTAGCCTCAGGTTTTTACAGAGCCACTTATCGCTAGTTCCGCATTACCTCAAAGCAGGGATTTCCCATGTTACTTTTTGCAGTGCCAGAAGCACTAATCAGATGGAAGGAGGTCTGATGCAGCCATATGTAACAGCATGACCTGGAATTGCTTGCTTTTGGCTATGGGCAGCCTTGCTCTACCTTTATGAGAAAGTCTAGAAGAAAGCCAGATCGTTAAGAGTCTGCAGCTGCAGCAAGGTAAAATCGGTGGTACTGAAGGCACAGAAGAGCAGGTGCTCAGCTGATGTCACTATTCCCGAAGTTTTTCATTAAGTGAAAGTTAAATTAACTTCTTTTCCCAAACACACAGTGTTTCAAATTTCAGGCAAGGCAGTATGAGCAGAGAAGTGGTACCTGACTAGAGCAGGTAGGCACACAATTCTGTTTCATGAGCAGGGATTTTGACATAACATTTCTTCTGATTAACTCCCACAGCACAGAATGTTAAATATAATTTTTAATTTTTGTTTTTCACAAACTGATGGAGTAAGGTTTGATAGGAATGTGTCTAGCAATCTGTCTTCAGAGACCATTCCAGGCACGTGCATCTTGTCTGTGTCCCACAGCTTTTGTTGTCAGTGACGCGTTACTTTTCTGACAGAATCAGGATGTCAAAATTGGTATGAAACATATTGTTGCCTCTTCTTTTTGTATCACATTTGTCTGTATTCAGTAGTGGACACTTTTACTATTTGTGCAGAGTCAGACATACAATCCAGGGCAGCTCAGAAAGTAGTGACAAACTGTTAGGTCATTCATACGCAGAGCGAGAAGGACTGAAATATCTGTGGAAGTGTGCTAAGATTTGATTGCACTTTTTGTTGAAAGGGTGTCTCACATCTTAGAAGATTGTTTGCTCTTAAAAAGCCTTACTTCTATCAAAAATCTTGTAACACCATAAAATAATGTAAAATTTAAAGGAACCGAGTGGCAAAGTTGTTACACTCAAGAAATCCAAGAAGAAGCCACATCAATAGCTTTAGTCTGTGATTCTTCCCATTTGCAGTGAAGTGAAGTAAATAGTTAATAGTCCACCAAATGTCTTCCTTCCTTGGAGCAAAGCACTCCTGTGCCACCTTTTGCAGTTTCCTCAAGCATGATCTCACCCTAGTGCATGTGTTCAAAGTGCTAATAAGGAGAGGCAGATGAGGTATTCATCTTCCACCATATCCCAAGGGATCTGGAGCATTTGGTCCCGTAACACTTGCAGCCTATGCGGTCTGGGGAGCTGGGACCCGCTGGTTGTTTCCGAATGGGGCTGCCCCGTTTGTCCTTCCTGACCAGGATGTGACTGACTGGCAGCTCTCGCAGGTCTTGGCAATTATTTTGCAGTGCAGGTCTCCTCTAGCAGAGCTTTCCGTGAGGAAGTGGAGCATCACAGCTTTAGGTGTTTGCCACCACAATGGTCTTTACATTGATGTCCTTCAGAAGTGGCTTCTTCTGGAAGCTGTAAGCTTGGAGAAAAGCAAGCACAGAAAATTTAGTAACTGATTCCCCTAGATGCACACAGATCTACCACTTTCATTTTAGATTTCATAGGTTTAAATCAACTTTAACTGATACTTACATTGCTTTTAATTTGCTATATTCACTTTGTGTAATGACATTTTCGTGCTGCTGCAACTGCTAGCTACATTAGGATCCTGTCTTTGCTATTGCTCTTTATTTGGCATTGGAAAAGTACACAAACTTCTGAACTGAAAACATTGAAACACATTAAGAGGAGAAATAGATTAACTGAAGATCTCACTTCCACACAGAAAGGTTGTGTCACCAAAATTATTGAAGGGAATCAAATTTTTAGCTTACTTACGCGCTCTTCATTAGAAATTTTAGAGGAATTTAAGCGACAAAAGTTCAGGCACCCACCTGAGCTAACTGAGGAAACTTGGCTCCCTCTGTAGACAGTGAAGAGAAAGAGAGAATCATCTCCAGATTGTAGTTCCAGCCCAAGAGATCAAAATTGGCTTATTATTTTCCATGAAGAACTAGACATCCGGCACCATAAATACACGCTGCAGGTTTTGCAATTTTCTAAAGCTTTCATGCATCTTTCACTTACTTAGTTTTTCACCTATTGAAAAAAACCTTTACAAAAATATTCATGAACCAGAGAAACTTGCATGCAGAATTTTTCATGTGTTCTAAGTCCAGGTCATGTATAAAGCTTTCTCTTTTGAGAATTTGGATTAAATATTCAAACTTTTAGGAGAGTCAACACCGGTCTCTGTAACTGAGCCTTATATCTAGTGTCACAGCCAATTAATGCAAAAGCCCCACAAAGTCAGCTCATCCATGCTATTTTATCTGTATGAATGGGATTTCTGGTAACGGTTTCACATGCTGTTCTTCCGCTTTTTCCACCTCTTCTGCTGATTTGGCATATAAATACCAGCCTGTTGTCAGTACACACAGAAGAAATTTTGAATATTGATGAGGTTTTCTTCTGCTTCAAACATAAAGGGCTTTGTGACATATGAAAACCTTCTTTCCCTCTCTCTTTCTAACATGCAACTTTACACAGAAGTTAAATAACTTTTTCCTTAAGTGACAAATGTGACCAAAAGGTTTGAGACCCCATAAATCAAGCAAGGTTGCTTTAGAGTTGTCATCTATCTTTTGCAGTGTAAGTTATGAAACAAAATATCATGTTATCTTCCATGACAATGTAGATATAGCTGGTAGGACTGGAAGTATATAATTTAAAAAGAGTGTAACACCTGTCTACCTTGCTCTGGGGCCAAGCACAAGTCCTCTCAGTTTGCCGCTATTTTAGTGGAGTGTGGGAATTGCTCATCTGCTGAGTAATTGTCATTACTCTCCAAAGGCTCTTCCTTCTTTCTCTGAGATGCACACACACACATGTAAACAAACGGGTATTTTAAACTACTAGGATTTATTTTAGAAGATATTTTCACTACAGTGTTTGACAAGAAATGAAAGCAAAAATTCCCAAGATTTCTTTGGAGAATTTCAAGGTTTTCAAAACCTGTAACAATAATGGTATTTTGCACTTAAAATTGTTTCCAGGTTTAAAAAAAAACATTAAAAAATATACAAAAGCAGTGTTTTTCATAAAAAATCATCTGTCCACATTGAGACATATTTTGTTTGCTTGTTTATTTTCTTTACTTATTAATCTGGCCTTGTTTCAGGATGTTCCTTTCAACAGATTACAAAACCACACAGAATGAGCCCTGTCAATCTTGTAGTATTTTTCTGTGCAATATTACTGACTTCAGTACAGCTATTTGCTATTCTGGTTAAACTGAGCAGAGAAGGCATATCCTTCTTCCAACAGATGCTTTATCAAATACTTAAATCAAATGTTTAAATACTTAAATCAAATGCTTAAATCTATTGCTTTCACTAAATTAAATCAGTTTTGCTGATTCATAAATTTTTGCCCAAGCCCAAACAAATCTCCCACTTATCCTATCAGAAATTTCACTCAGCTCTAGGATTTTTTAAATCATTATTAAAGGAAAAGAACAATTCATATTAGTAAAATAGGTTTTATTAGCTAATGCTTTTAGAAATCTTTCTTTTTCTAATAGAGTTTACAATTTAAGAACTGAGTTCATTCATATTCCAATATATCTTAAACCTTGTTTTATAGATTACTGCAAATTCATTGAGGGGAAAAAAAAAAAACAAGGAGGCATCAGGAGCTAATATTGGTGACGAGAAGGATAAAAGCAGAAACCCAGCAGCAAATACTTTGCCTGTTTGAGCGAGAGATTTGAAACTTTCCCCAGCTTGTGGGTAATATCAGATTTCCCCCTCCTTGTCCCCACCCTCCTACTGAGATCAAAAGACAATACTCCTGCCTCTCTGTAAGCACTGTGCCATCTGCAGAGCTCCATTTGTAGAAGCAAAGTCCGACTCACCCTCTGTTTCCTCACTTAGATGTAGGATACAGTCTCTGCTGCCAGAGATCTGATGTGATAGCAGCAGTTTTCTTATGTGTGAGCCTAACAAATTGAAACCTGCCCCCTGTGCTCATCCTAGCTGAAACAGCTTCCCACAAAGTCAAATATCAAGATCACAGTCAGTGTTTTGAGGCAAAAAATGAGAAATGCATGCTGGGTTTTTTTAACGTCCCAACTCTAATGGACAAAAATGCTGTTTATTAAATATTTGTGGCCTGATAAAGTTACCTGTTCTCCTCCTACACTTAGGAAAGGTAAGATGTATAGGAAGCCACGTGAAACGTTCTTCAGATGGTGGCCTCTCTGTCACCATTCGAAGACGTGTTGAAACCCCAGCTGACCTGAGACCCAGCTGGCCCTGGTGGTCCAGAGAACACTGCTTATTTCAGTGCAGCATGACAAATCCAGGCTTCCCATGGGTATTTCCAGCCCTCCTGGTTGTGCTGAGAGAGAACAGATGATGCCTCTCCCAAAAAGTTATGGGCCAAATCAATCGGAGGAAAGAAATTTTAAAAGGAATTAAAAATCGTAATTGACAACTGAGGAGAAACATTTTCTCAGATGGACAAAAGTCAGAACTTCACATTTGGAAAAGAGGATTTTCCTGTGTTTTAAAGAAAATACCTGCAAGTGAAATTATTCAAACAAAACAGAAAAGAAAAAAAAATTGAGACATGGATGAAAAACCTCAAAGCAACTAAATCAAGAAAGTTCACAGCAGTCTGTATAACTTAGAAGCTAGAAATTTAAGAATTACAGGTGAAGAGGGATTTTTTCTAGAATAAAAATTTCTGGTAGAAATAACTCAGGAATGATTTTTGTCTCTTTGGAATCAAATAATTGTGGATATAGTTAAAAGTATTTTTAATAACACAGAAAAGATGAAAATGCTTAGAAATTATTTTATTTTCATGTGGGAGTGTTCAGACAATATTTCACTTCAGTGTTGGGAAGATCCAAATGATGTCACCAGCTGTGGGTGAAACACTTTTCACTCCAAGCAGGAAGTTTGAATGTGGGCATTTTCAGCCTGTAGGTCTTGCCACCCTGCTCTTTTGGTGAATTTAGGGCATCTCTCCATGTTTGGTAATGCCATTGGTCAGCATTTGTTTGTATGTGATCCCCTCCTGGTGTTTGGACTATTTGAGGACCTCCCATGACACTGCAGGATCTCAGATCAGCCATTCTCTTTGCCTCAGTGGTTTACTGTCTTGGTAAATCTACGCTATTTCTGATTTCAAGTTCTACATTTTCCCCGTTGATGCTTCACAGATGGAAGTTCAAATTCTTGAATCCCTTCTATGCTCCATTTCTTCCTGCGATCTCCGTATCATGCCACGGGTTTTGTATCCACTTGAATTACACGGAATATATCTCTACCTCTCAGAAAGTATCCCAAAAGTGTGAGTGTCAGTAAGACCAAGACATCCAGGTCACAGAACTACGACCCTGTCTGAGGTCTTGTAGTGGAGCTCCAAGGCTGTGGAGCTGGTTGTGGAAGAATGAGGTGTGTTCGCTGTATTTGCATAGCAAAAAATGGAGCAGTCTGTTGTTCTTTACAAAGACTGAAGAGCGAGGCCACAAATTGTCAGGAAATGCCTTTTTCCAACAACAGCAACAGCTCTGGGCAGGTCTGGAGGTGGGCTCTGAGGAACTGCAGTATTTGCACTGTGCCCAGCCAGGGTCTGCTCTGAGTCAGCTCTCCTGACCCAGGTTCTGAGCTCTACCAGTCCTCCCTGCTCTTCCCAAAAACAGAGGTGTGAAAGGTGATGGAATAAGTGCATCAAGCCTTCAGATGAGCTTGTGCATCCTAGTCCTACACAAAACATGCATGAATGCTGTTATGGCAGGCAATTGCAGATAGATGCACTTTCCCTGTACCTCTGTTGCATAAATTCTACTTCACGCCACCTAGAAGAAAGTTTTCTGTGCAATCTGCTCTCTTGCCCCAAGCCTAGCTGAGAACCCTGGAGGTGCAGAGAAAGCATGACTACTGTATATATATATATATATACACACACACATACACACATACACACATACATATATATGAATGTATTTATGTATGTACAGTGTTCAGCTCACATACTGTGCAGTTTTTGTTTCATCAGAAATGCCCTGTTGCACACTGGGTCTGTGCTTGGTATGTGCTATTGGCAAATTAAAAGGGGGAAGTTCCCCACTGTGGTTGAACAAATTGTCCTTTGAATCAGCAGGAACAAAAATAAGCTGCCTCCAGTTGAAGAGACTGTACAAACTGTCTGTATTTTCCTGCCCCTGTTTGTAAAGCTCAGAGCTGGCTCCTTCCTGAACCTCTCTTTTGAAGAAGAACTATGATGCAGGACACCACCGTCAGTGAAGAGGACCACTGTTGTTCACCTCCAGCACCTGCCCATGAGCCACCACACCTACACATATTGTGGGATTTTTTTATTTTAATGGCATTTTTTTAATGTGCCAACAGGACTTCCGAGCCTTCAGGATGCAGTGCGTTTTATTTTCAAGTTCTTTTCAAATGGAAAACTTAACTGTGTATCATGCTTAAAGGAAACTTCTCTGTAAGCCAACAGCTTGCTTTTTTTAAAAAGTGCCCCATATTTTTAGCCCAGAATCCCCTTTGTGAATCACTTTTTCTCAGGTTTTGATGTTTTACCTTCATTTAGCTCCACACCATCAGCAATCCTCTCTGTTTCCCCAGGGGAAGGCAGAACAGGACCCAGCCTGTTCTCCTCAAGAAACAGAACAGGAAGCCAGTGTACTAAACTCTGATTATTTCTCTGGCTCTGTGTATTTCCTGAGAGATCTGGAAACAGAATCATACACATAAGTTATTTAGCTGGAGGTGAGCTATGAGGATGATTTTTTAAAAAAAAAAGGTTGTGGAGGGAGTGAATGAAGATAGTGTGTGATAGCTTTTGTAATAGCAGACTATAAAATTCTGCTGTCTTTTAGGATGCATCTAGGTGAATATTACAATCAGAAAACAAATTTCTGTGCTTTAGGCTTGTCTACTTGCTCTGAAAGAGAGCATTTGATAATTTTTGGTCTGTGAATGGGTCTCTTGGCTTTTGGATGGGGTCCAGGCAGAGCAGTGGTGGATCTCTCACCAGACAAGCCTGCCCTCAGTCACTGTGATATGACCATGGATAGGCATTTTTGGGAGTGCAAAACACATATCTCTCTGCTAGTTTTACTGGTTGTTGTGTATGCATGTGAATCCTTCAGAAGAGTAGCAGCTGAAAGGGTTTGATTCTCTTCCCATTAAAAATAAATTGCAAAAATCGTATTGATTTCAGTGCAGGAGGATTGGACCCTTAGCCTTCAAGAGGATATTTAATATATTCCATTACTAGCATCTTAATGGGATACAGCTATACCCTGCTGCACACGGAGCTACATATGATACAGCTCCCTCAGGCTGCTTGACAATATGCTTCTCCACTTCAGAGACTAGTACATAAATACAATTCACATGCTCTGTCTTTAGTCATGCCACAGTTTTGTCAACCACATCACATTTTTCTGCCTCGGGCTGCGGTGTGTGCTGTTAACACATGTCTCCGGACTCAGGTCAGGGAGCGCAGGGACAGCATTGCATTGCTTCTCTTTTCATGGGACTTTCCTGTCTTTTCTTGTCATGCAATTAACTTGCCTCATTCCTATTTTGGCTTTTTTATTATTATTATTTTAGCATCTATTTAATGTAAATACAATGCAATTTGTACAATTCATTCTACTGTATTTTTCAAGTAGATGTAAAAAATGCTGAAATGTAGGAAAAAGCCTCTGTAGCATATGACTGTTCTGAGTAAGTGAAATCTATTCATTTTCTCAAATAGTCACCAAATTTTCTTTCTCAAGTTTTCTTCCAGAAGAGTTTGAACATGTGCTTCCTTAGAATTGATTGAAATTTATCATAGGCTGAAATCTTTATTAACCTTTGAACCCTTGAGAATTAACAAGGAAAAATATTTTCCCCAGTCACAGAGGTGGTCAACAGTTTAGCAATCTTCCCTATGAAATTTCACAAAAATGGAGCAGGAAGGGGACCAACCATCAATATCCTGTCTGTATTTAACTTGCACCCAATACCCTGCAGCTGTAAGGCTGGATGGTGTGTCAACCCAGGGCTTCTTTGCTGCTCCCAATCTTCATGGGCAAGGTTTGTCCCAGGATGTTGGCATCATTGTGGGATTTCCTTCCCTCTCTCTCTGGACTGATTTTGCTATAGCCTACTGCATGCAGCAATGAAATAGATGAAAGCTGACCATGGGCACACAGAGGACAGTGCAGCTGTAACTGCAAATCCTTCTTCCTCCACCCTTGTTGACTGACCCCACCCATTAGAAAAGCTTTTGTCTAAGAAAAGCAAAATCAGCATAAGACTATGTAGATGCATGACTTGCTTTGTCTCCATCAGCAGCAGCAGCTGGATGAACAAAGAGGCTGCTCAGCTTCCTGTACTTTCTGGATTCAAAATGGAGAATACCATGCAATAACAGTTACTTCTTTCATCTTCAAAATACTCCTTCATAGAGAAAATTATCTAAATTAGCTAAATAAAAATCACTACGATGTCTCTTTCTGGTCTCTTTTGTAAAAAAGTTAGTGGCATCACTTGCTTCTAATGCATAAGCATTCATTGCCATCACTGTAAATCTTTTAAAGCAAAAGAGAGTGAAAAATGTTAATGACAAAGGGGAGAAAGGGCTTATCTCTGAGAGGTTTCTTTCTCCATTGCACATCAATTCAAAATGTAAAAGGTGAATAGGTCTTCAAAACATGCAGCTGAGAGGAACTCAGGCAGTAGGCAGACACACAGAGCCACATTCTGGCCTCCAAATACAGTCTATGTTGTACCACGCCGATGAAGAAGGTCATTGCATCACGGCTGAGCTCCGCTCTGGCCTTATTTCTGTCCTTTGCTGGAGGTGGCCATTGGGCCTGTCTAGGTGCATGGTGTGGTGGGACCAGAGCTCTGTGGGGATGGGGCAGGGCCATGCCCAAATGCCCAGCCCTGCCTCTGCCTCGGGCTGGGCTAAGGCACAAGAGGAATGTGTTAGTGACTGCTCAGGGACATTTTATCTCTTGTGGTAGGGTCAGCTTAATAGAGAGTGATTTCTGAAGTGGTGAATTTCTCCTGGAGGCTTTGAGGTGTTCAGCCCCACCACTTGGTCTTCGGTGCGGAAGCTTGACTTAATTTACTCTCGTAAAAAAAACCGGAAGGGAGCATAAATTGCCCTTGGCACCAAGTGCAATTGTGTTGGTCCCTGTTGGCCATGGTTGTGAGCTCTCAGTGGTGCAAGAAGGGGTGCAGTAAGGAGGCTGGGGAGCTGGTGGACAATGTCTTACACAGCAAAATCCAAGCAGCTGTGGAAATGTAATATTGAGTTTAGCAACAGAAACAGGGGAATCACTAGTGTTGGTGATAACTTGCATATTTCTTGCAGCCAGAGTAAGAAAACATTGGAACAGGCTGCCCAGAGAAGTGCTTGAGTCACTGGAGGGATTTTAAAGACCTGGGATCATGGTTTAGTGGTGCATTTGGCCGTGCTGGGTTAATGCTTGGACTTGATGATCTTAAAGGTCTCTTGCAAACTAAATGATTGTATGATTCCATGACTTTGTGCTGCTCCTTTAGGGATGTGCTATTCACAGGGAGGGAAAGGCTGGCCAAGAGAGCTTCAAGCACGCAGTCCTAACCCTATCCTAGGCTTTTCTGCAGGTGCTAGCCCCTGCATGGGGAGATCTGACCGAGCACGGGACAGCCATGCCATTTACCTGTGGCTGCTGGACTGCCTTAGGTTGCCACAGCCCCAGGGCTGTGGCCCTGCCTTGCTCTACCACTGCATGGCTGGCTCGGGCCAGGCAACTGTGAGTGTCCCCTTAACTTCCCTCACTGGTGACACGACTAACGAAGGCTTTTACTCACCTTTGCTGTTACAAATCTCTCCCCTGGTGCAGAGGGAAGATGTCCTTATGTGAATACTGGGCAGTGCAGTGGGTCTTGTCTCTGAACAATAGCACAGGTTCATTAAGTCTGTGCTGTCCTGATTTCTCATTCTTCACAGATAGCTCAGCATGAAGTGTAAGCCTCCCTTTCTGCTCTAGGCACTCTGTGGTCTGATTACAGCCATGCAGTCCACATCCCCCTCCCAGGGTACAGCTGACGGTACTGCAGTTGTTAGCTCAAGCCCTGAAAGCTTTGGTTTGGGAAAAGGCGCACAAAGGCTTGCAAGAAACAAAGGGGAAAAATACCACAAAATACTGTGGAGTAAACAAGATCTGGTTTGCAGAGGCTGACTAGAGACAGCTCGGCAGAGGCACTTCCTAAAGTCACAAATTTTCTTTGCTGACTCTGTGCCTGTTTCCTGAAGGACCTGAAGTGTTTTCATGGACTCCAGAAGTAAGACAATAGGTCAGTAAAATTAAATATCCAAAACAAAAGTATATCTCAGCTGCTAAATTGTACAGTTAACACCAAAAGTTAGATTTTTACATCAGAAGTGTCATTTGGTTAGAGGACCCCAGGTACAAAGCCACAGAACAGCCTCTTCTGCCAGGCAAGGCAGGTTTTAGGATCTTAATTATGGAGGTCTTCATGTAGACTGGGCATCATGCGTGAGAAAGATAAAAGAAGTAATTTTGGTTTTGGTGAAATATGTTTACATTGGCATTTTTTAATGCTCATATATTGCTTGTGGAAACATTTCATTCTCAGTTTAGTCCCAGTAGTACAATATTCATGAAACACAGGGAAAAAAAAAAAAAAAGAGTACAAGAGTACCCTAGTATACCATAAAAACTAAGTAGGATGTGGCATTTTGTGTAAAACAGCAGGGTGGGGTCGGAAAAAACCTCAGTACTAATTCTGAAAAGGGAGCAGTTGCTTGCTTGAGATGCCCTGATGAAACAATGGAATTTTTTTGCATGAGCAGCTGCTCAGTGGTGTAAGCACAGGTTGCCAGATTTGGCCAGTCAGTACCAACTGAGCTTTGTTAAAAATAAGGCCCAGGTATAATTTTTAATTTATCCCATGGGCACCCTTTCTTGTGATTTTATCTATGTGCAATTGAAAGGAAACTCATCTAGAAATAAAGAGACTGACGTGTCACATCATGATATTAGCGCAGCGCTACGTTTTGTGGCCCATGCTCCGTGCAGCCCCGGAGTGATCTGTTCCAATAACGCAGATAACAGCCAGCAGGATGATTCACCCATCAAGCAATAACGAGCAGCCGTTGCATCACCTTCTGTTGTTTATTGTACCCTCAGGCTTTTCGGAATACAGTTGCCTTGATAAAAAGAAAAAAGAAAGGAACATAAAACTTGGGTGAAAGAGAATCTACTTCATGTCTCCTCTTTCTCTGTTCTCTTTGAAGTTATTATTAGTAGGGCCAGACTGCTTGATAGTGAGCAACTGTTCGAATGAGAACCATTACTGGTGGAGCAACACCCCAGAAGGCTCTTGCTGTTTTAGTCAATGAATAGATGGGACTCAAAGAATGTAGGACGGATTACAGCAAAGTCCAGCCCAGGAGAGAGACAGGTACATTATGGGCCAAATTCTGAGCACTTTGTTCCACATATTTGGATGGTCTGGAGGTCAGGAAGAGCTCTGCGAGCGTAAGAGAGCTGAGTAAAACCTGAGTGATCCCCATGGGCTTTGAAGCTATAATAATGTTTATGTCTCAACCTCCTCTCAGAGTTCACAATGAGAATTAATTAAATACACCTCAGGGCTCCCTATGTAAGAGCAAAATACTTTTACTCCCACTAAAGAGAGAGAGGAAACCAGTCCATGCACAGGAGAGCTTGGAGTTTCTTCCAGCTCTGGGTCCTATTTCAAAGGACTTTGAGTGGTCAACTGGACATCAGATCTAGCTGTGACCACAAAGATTTAGTTGTGGCATTGATCCTGTGGCTCAGTTTTCAGGAATTCTGACCTCCTCCAGCTCTCCATACCTTCAGGCAGAGATGTTACTTAGAGATCCATATGCCAATATTCTATTAATCTTTCAGAACATGGGGTAAAGCAGTAATCTGTTCAGTAGACAGTCAATGCAGATGATGTTGAAGATAGCTAATGTACTCAATTTATGTGAGGCAGGCACCAAGTGCAAACTTAGTAATAAATACACCTAATTTGTTAGCCTCAAAGGTCACCAGTATGAAGTTCTCTCTAGTCATCAAGGGAATAATTCAACAAATTTAGTTAAGTAGTTAAAACAAATACATTGTTCTGAATGCCAAACAAGGTGCCAGATTTTACTCTGGGAGGGAGCACTGACAAAGCCTTTGTCACAGAAATTGCACTGGATGTGTCACTGTAAGCCAGACCATACAAAGAAATGATGAGGTAATTTATTGCCTGTAAGCCTCATGCTGAAATACACAGGAACAAACTTCACCCATTGCCATCACAGGGCCATTTGCTTAGATATGGCCCTTGCGCCCAGATAAGGCCTTCTGAGCAAATGATACTTCAGCTTCCTTTCAGCTAGTACAGAACGAGCACCCACGAGAACCTTGACAATGGTGAAAAACTGGACAGTGAAGCGGGACTTGTTGTACAATAACAAGTTATCATGGCTCATACTCTCTTTTGCTGCTGTTGAGCAGATTCCACACGTGGCCATAATCTGCTCATGGGCATGCAGGAGGACCTCTGCTTCTTCTATGTCCCCTGGTAGCACTAGCAGTGCCCTCTGTGTAAGCTCACTGGTGGAGCTTAGGCCATGACCAGCACTCATCTCAGTGATGGGAGAAGAAAGCAGAGAATAGTATTTAGCTCTTTTAAAGAACAAGAGGGGAGAATCACCATAGAACTTTCTTTCTCTAGAACAGGCTTCTCTTTGGCTATGAGTCCTGCAATACCAGGCAAGTGGTCACATGCAGATCACCCACACCATCTGCCTTGGAGACTATTCTACCAATAACCTAAAGCAAATCATCTGCACATGATGTGCAGGTTCCCTTCAAATAGACCATATAGCTTCAATAGCATATGAGTGTACACACTTGTAAGAGTTTCGTTATAATTCTTATATTAATGTCTTTTGTATTATTCCTAAAAATATACAGAATTAAATCACTCTCCCTTTTCCCTAGACTAAATCAAATTCGCAGCACTTCTAACTTTCTGAATTCTCATGATTTCTCTGAGTTTTCTGTGGTACACTTCAAAAACCGCAATTGGTTTATAATTCGTGACATTTTCATTTTAGTTTTTTTATATCTAGATTATGCCATAAAATCTCACATTCATTTAGCTGTCTAAAGTAACTCACATCTGAGACAAGACTTTCCTTATGGCAAAGTGACCGTCAGGAGGAAACTAGCCAGACAGTCTGAGTGATGACCTGGGGGGGGTGATGGAAGCCCCTCTGGGACAATGCTTTTTCCTGCTTCTGGAAGTCCCTCCTATTTCCACACTGGCTTCTGCATCCGGTACTTTACCAGGATTCTCTTTCACATCAAAGCATCTCTCCCCGGGCTACACATGTAGGGGCACAGCCTTAGTTTCCATGGGAAACAGTTTTATCCCAAAGGAAAGGGAAAGAAATGTTTGGTTTAAACATGCTTAACACTCCCCCTTCTGTATAAGGCACTCTGTTGTTGCACTTTCCCTGGTCCCTTGGGGTATTAACATGCTCTTTACCACACTCATGCTTGTTTTCTTAGTTGAGGTGTTTAGAAGGGGCTGTGGGCAAATTTTGCTTTCATCCACATTGGCTAAATAAGCATCATCAGGCTGAAGGCTTGCTAAATTAATTGCACCAAATTCCTTTTTGTTGGTTTCACCCTTAGGATGAGTTGGTCCCAGTTCTACCATTTAAAAGAATTTCATGATGTAGACAATGTGGAATTTGTGCTTCTCTCCTAAAGTTATTAGAAACAGGGAGCCAACACATGGGTGATAAAGCTGTTGCTTAGCTTAGTGAACAGATCCCTGAATTTAGGTGGAGTGATCCATGAATTTGCCTGGGAGAGGAAGTCAAGGAGGTGTCTTTGATTAAGAGTTCA
Source organism: Origma solitaria (assembly GCA_013397895.1). Taxonomy (NCBI): domain Eukaryota; kingdom Metazoa; phylum Chordata; class Aves; order Passeriformes; family Acanthizidae; genus Origma; species Origma solitaria. The sequence goes on from VZRL01000500.1 coordinate 1,303,776, forward strand.
AATCAGATATGAGCTGCCTACTCTGTATTTTGCTGACAATTTTGTGCAACCTCAGTCAGTGCACAGAAGAAAAAGAAATCTTTGGAAATGAGACTGTTCTTGAGTTGCGTGCTCCTCTTGAGTAAATAACATACCAGCAAAAGTTGCAAGCTTCATGACAGCAGCTACAACATCTTAAGGATATTGATGTAATGAGGTTTGTAGCCGATACCAATCTATAGAGCAGATGGACTTATGCATGCACAATTCCTTTTCTACGCTTAGCGAGAAGACAAGAGTGTATTTCTGATCTGACAGTGAGTGTGGGACTTCTCCAAACTACACAAGTGTTTGCCATGACTGATACCAAGGAGGAAACACCCAATGCTTTCCATGGTCAGGATTAAACCTGGGCACTCTAACCACACATGTTCCTCCTTATCCCAAATTCTTACAAAGCATGTAATTTGGTAGCCCAGTTACTCCCTTTTTGAAGTCTCTTGGATTTGTTTGTTTTTCAACTGTTGATGCTATTAGTTCCTCCCATATTTCCCCCGTTGGCATGTAATCTCTTTAGGTTGGTTGCTCATGCCTTCAGGGTTGCTGGGTTTCTTTCCATGCTAGGCTCTTTGATTTTGCCTCTGTTTGGGGGCTGGTAGGTCATTTGATTATTTGAAGTGCTTTGAATGCTGACTTTAATTACATTGCTTTGTGAGAGGCTCTTCTACAAGGGTTGCTGACTGCAAGGCCTCTGACTGCCTCAGTAGCTATGTGGAGAAAGTGCCATGTGTGTAAGTGTTTTATAAAGACAGTAGTCACTGAAGTGCAAAACTGACAAATTACCCTCAAGAATGTGAGACTTGGTGTTGTTTTGTTTGTTTTATTATAAATATATATATTTATCAGTACTAACAGAAACTAAAATGCTTACATCCAACAATGGAAAAATGCTAAATCTGGAAACAGATCTCTAACGTCTCACTCAGAAGTGTGGCATTTTTCTTAGTGAGAGATTGTCAGCCATGGCCAAGCAGGGCCCAGCAGAGTTGAGGATGTAGATGAATTGGAGACTGTCCAGAAGAAAGAAACAGGAATGATAAAAGCTTTATAAAACATGAGTGATGAGGAAATGTTAAAGAAACTGAGTTTGTTTAGTCTAGAGGAAAAAGACTATGGGGGAAAATGTATGAGTTTTCCAATATGTCAACAATTGCTTCAGAGAGGACAGCCATCATTTGTTCTCCATGGCCACTGTGAGAAGGATAAATATAAATCAATGTCATTTGCAGCAAAAAAAAGTTAAGCCATGCTTGGGGAGCTAGGTTTTGTCTGGATATTGAGCCCTTTCTTTGGCAGATTTGAGAACAGGTTAGACCAACACCTTACAGGGAGGAGGTGGCTAAACCTGATCCTGACTCACAGAAAGGTATAGGACAACATGATTGCAGGAGATTCTTTCCAAGACTTATAGCTTTATAAATTGATAAAGAAGGACTTTGAAGTGAAAAGATTTGAGCTGGGTAAGTGTGTAGCTGCTTTTTCTGGCTGGTAACTCCAGTCACCCTGATGTCACTTCAACAGTAAGAAATTAAGTCTTCCGTGTGTCAGCTTATTTGGGAAGAGTTTTTAAAGCCATACAGCTACTCTGTTTAGCAGATGCTCCCATTCTTTCCTCTTTGTTCAGCCTCTGAACTTTCCTCCATGAGATGTAAAATAAGCTTTGGTCTCCTGCTTGAAGGACTTGGCGGAGCCTTATTCAGCTTCTCCCACAGATTTGAAGGAAATCCCCATCTCCAATCACAATCAATCCAGTCTTCCTAGTAGGGAAAATGGCTCATGGTGCTGGGGTGGGATAATACAGTTGCATGTTACAAGTATCACACCTCAGGCAAATTGTTCTGGGCCCTCACTGCCACCCTGAGGAAGTTTCCAATGCACATTCATCTGATGGGATGGTATTGGGCTTGTCAGCGTGCACCAACCACCACTGTGTGGTCAGATTTGCAGCCCCATTTGCAACAACAGAAGGAGTGTGGTGTTTGCTGTGCCTGGAAAACAGTGGGATTAAAATCAAGCTGGGGAAAAGTGCCTTCTGTCCCAGCCAGTTGGTGGGCCAAGGGCAAAGTGAAGGAGCAGCTGAGAAAATGGAGTGATTTTTTAAAAAAATCATTAAAAAACATTTATGCAATAGAGGAGGTAAACAGGGAACCTTTAGAAAATGTCTTGCTGTGTTTTTTACCTTAGAAGTATTTTTCAGGGAATGATAATTCATTTATAATTAATTGCTAATGGATTTATTATTATCAATATTGATTTCACTTGACAAGGCAAGACATAAAGTTAACAAGTGTGAGGCATTGTGTGCACAATGTGAAGTAACTCCAGGTTCATTGCTGTGCCAAGTAGGTTGATCAAGAGCCAAGATTGCAAAATGTGGCATCAAGGGACCCCTTACTGCCAGTCTGCCAGAGAGGACAAGAGTCCTGGAGGCAGAACTGCCATCAACAGAGGAGGCATAAGCAGGCAGCCCTGAGCAGGCCATGGGGGAGGCAGTATGCTTCTGAGATTAAATCCTATGTGTCTTAACAGAGACAACTTCTCTCTGCAGTATCTTTCAGCATTCTGTTAATTTAAAAAAAAANAAAAAAAAGGCTTGGATAAATTTACAAAACTAAATAAATTAAAGAGAAAGTAACTTCTGCCAAAAAATGAACTTTCATGTTCAACTTCTGCTTGAAACTAACTTCCCAGGAGCAAACTTTCTCAGGGAATAGCCTGTTATCAGATAAAGGAAGGACTCAACAAGAAAGCTAATTTCTTTGTTATGAAAGTCACCCCCCTTTGTCAGGACCTTCTCCCCCAGCTTTTAATGTTCACTGAATTTCTTCTGATCTCTTGGCATCTTTGTATTTTCCCACCTGTCCGTCAGCCTCCTCTGAGGGTATTTTCCTTCTTGAAGCTAAACTTTCCACACAACTAAAAGAAAGCAAACAGAAATTTCTTCAATCACTCTCATTGCTTAAAAATTCATAATCATTCCTATAGCCAAAGGCAGAAAAGCTAATTATTTGCTGTCCCAACCAGTCTTAGCACCTCCCGGGAAAATGTGCGACTGAGGCGGCTGCACTGACGCCTGTGCAGCAGGCGGCTCTCATCGCTGGGACCCAAGTGTAGCAGCATCACCAGTGGGAGTTCTCCAGCTTTGAACAGATCTGCTGCAGCAGGGTAGCTATCAGGCACAGGAGCTCAGCCACCGGGGATTGGGAAGACAGCAGTGTCTTGCTTCTCTCCCCAGTGAACCTTCTGGCCATCTTCATATTGGCATTTACAGAAAAGTGAGCAATTTAGGAAAAGATTGTCATTTCTTTCTTTTTTCTAAGTGCAGCCCATTTAAGCTTGGTACATAGGGTATAATGTAAAAGGAGCACCAGTAAAATTCTGGCTGATGCAGGCAGATGCCTGTCCAAAAACTATTCACCGAGTGGTGGCTCTGCCTTTCCGTTTTTATGTGTTTGTTTGCCTTTTATGGAAAGCTGCCCAGCTCTGGTTACTGTTGAGAGAGATTTGGAGGATTAGGACTTGCACTCTACCCCGCATTATGTTGCTGTCAGATTCCACTGGAAAATCTTCTCTATGGGTACCCTCTTCCTCATCCTTTTGAGGAAACTCTTTCCCTCTCCCTGTGTATCTTCCAAGAGCCTTTCACAATCTGCCTCTACACTGAATTCTGATCCAATGTTTGTGATTTCTTCTTAACATGTTGTGAACCAAAAAGACCTTTCCCTCAAAGCCTCAAATTCTTTTAACTCCCCCACCCAAACTGACAACAGACTTTTCTTTCCTGTCCTTCTCTTGCTTTTTGTTGTCAGCTGGAGAAGATGGGCTGCATTTCTCAGTAAATACTGGGAAAGATGAACCCGAATACACAGCCTTTACTGAGGTCTCACCATGGGCTGCCTCAGGCACTGTCTCCTGTTCTGCAATGGAACAAGAAGAGTAGTCAGAAAGCTACAATATGTAATAATTTACCTGGTCTCTAACAAGCTTTAATTACCATAGCTGATTAAAAATACCTGGGAAAGCTAAGTGTGAATGATGGGGATCTAGCAGAGGTGGATGGTCAGCAATGACAGATCAGGCATGACTTGACTGTAGTACAGAGAGGATAACATGGCTGTCAGTGCTGGATCTGCATGTGTCAGAGCTACGAGAAGTAGCATGTCCGAGACAGCAGTGACGGGAAGGGCCCTGCAAATCAGGAAATGAATATGGGGGAACAAGATGGGAAATGGAGAAGAGGGCATTGTGATGGCAAACACATTTGTGATTGGCAGGTACCAAAAGGTTGACTCATGTTCTATGTTACAAGTGTGTTTACATCCCACCATTCCTTTGCACAGTGAATGTTGTGGAAAGGACTGTGATATTTTTAACCCCTGGAACTGAATTTTGCTATTGTGATCATAAATCAACCCAGCATATGTATAGTCCTAGCCATGTATCCAAGATAGCCTAACTTCTGCCAAGGACACCCCACAGAAGTGCTTGTGGATTTAAGTAAAAGGTAGAGTCTTCATTATGGTATTTAGTCTAGACTTCAGTACATCCAAAGGGCTGCATAGAACTTTGCCCTGCTTTTGCTCCACCTTGGCCTTTCCCACCTTGGCTGTGCCCCAGCCCCAAGACGTCCCAGCTCTTCCTTTGCTCAGGCTTTGGCTTCCTTCCCCAGCCCCATCTCAAGCCCTTGCTCTCCCTACCCTGAGCACAGCAGTCACTCTGTCGAGGCCAAAAGCTCCCACCCTCTTTCGAGGGGCAGTGCCAGCACCCAGCTGGGGCACTGGGCTTGCACAGCCTGGCCTGAAGCCAGCACGGCTCGCCAGCTGTAAGGAGAACTTCTGGCTAGTTAAGTCTGCTACTGTTTCTGGCAGAATAATTATACTGACACACGCACAGGAAGTTTCTACCTTTCCATATGTTTTCACTGAGAGAATTCAGCGTTGTTTCCCAGGGTTACTACGAGCTAATAGACTGCAGACATGGAGCAATGACAGGATTTTCCCCTCGTGACAGCACAAGACTAGTGACTTTCCCCTTCAAGGAAAGCCCTATTCCCTTCTTCCCATGCTTTCACTCTCCCACCCACCCAGCACAACTTGATGTTGCATTGATTGAGTAAATTGTACAGAAGGATGTGAACATCTGGGTGTTGGCAGAGTGTCTCCCAGATGGCCAACACTCTTGCTTCCTTCTTTTTCAAGATGAAAGGGTCCATTTTAAAGCCAGTTAAAAGAATATTAGAGAATTGATCTGAACACAACAAAGTGAATAGGCCAAGAGTTACGTTTTCATCCTCTACTGCCCTCTATTGAGAATGGATCCATCTGCAGAAAAAAAATTCAAACTGCAGTTAATAACAACAAAATTCAGCACAGAGTTTTATCCCCACAAAAAAAATCACAACTTTTCAAAGTCCATATGTTCAGTTCCAAACAAAGCTTATAATTTTGCCTTTTGACATATTTGTTAATGCATTATTTGCAGGTTCCACACATGAAGGCAAAATTGTAATGAATTAACCATTCAATCCCCATGGATTAACCATTCAATGCCTGAGATATGCTTATGGAGATCTTGTTATATAAATAACCCAACTAATAGCCAACCTGTTACAACAGCCCAAAATAATCCATCTGGGACACGATGATGCCAGGTGGAAGCTGCTTTGAGGGTTCCATACACAATGTGTTCCACATACATTATGGCAAAGGCCTTTTACTTTCACCCTGACCTAATCAGCTCAAATGTCAGTGGATGAAAGAGCAATTAGCTATACTAGTCATGCTTGGAAACTAGAATGACAATGCATTAACAAAAAAAAAAAGAAAAAAAAAAAGAACTCAGAAGAAAATCTGCCTCTTGACTTTAAAAACACACTCTTTAAAAACACTGGCAATGTGACTCCTTGGCAATATCATTCCTCCTTCGGCAGTACTTGTGGAAAAAATGTAGAGGAACAGAATGAGTTATAGTGATGCTAGCAAAATGAAGATAGAAAAGATTATCATGTCCTGTATTTTTCTACCACTTTATCATCTGAAGAGCTCTAAAGGCTTACAAGTAATTGTGTACAAATTAATTATTTGCAAAATTATTATGTGGAGGTAATTATCTCAAAAATCACGACAAGCAAAGATTGAATTTGTTTTTGTTTTACATAAAGGGAAATTTGAGGACAAAAAATCACGTCTAGAATGTTTAGGTCTAAAGCCTAAAACTAGAATTCTCCATCTCCTCTTGTCATTTCAAACAAAAAATTTTTATATTCACAGGTGTGTAGCACTTTCAGCTATGTAAAGGATGGCAGTGGATTCACATTGGTAAACTATATGATCTAACATGTTTTGAGGTGAAAGTGTCCCACTGTGACATCTTCTTTATTGTGGAATTCAAGAGTGAAAAATTATGTGTTCTGGATAAAGCTGTGAGGATTTGAAGATGAATTTGCAAGAAAATGCCACCTATTTTGGATGCTGATTCCAGATAAGACTGGGAGAAGGTTCCCTTCTCTGGGCTTTCCTCATTTCCCCACCACTTTGATAGGTGCCCACTGATGTTTCTAGGTTCTCTTCTGCCAATGGCAACTAAACTCTGACAGGCTTCCCCCAGCCCAATTTATTTCTTCCTCCCTTGTATACAAAATGGTGTAATTTTTACAGAAGTTGTATTTTCTTGACAATCTTCTTCATCCCAGATCCATAAAATAACAGGTTTACGTTTTAGAAACATAAGTCCTCCAGTATAAATCTGAGCTCCCTGAACGGGGAGCTGGGATCTTTAAAAACAAAGCCTTCTGCTCCTAGAGCTCTTGTGGCATTTCATAAAAGCAATAATCCATCTTTTACCAAGCAAGGATTCTCTCCCACGGACCATCTATGTGGTTTCCATCTGCACGTTAATTGGAAACTGCTTGGGGTAAAAAAGTATTTATATGTTTCAAATTGCAGCTGTTCCCATGCTCTGGCAAGGTGCAGGGAGCTCTCTTCCCACAGTCCAGCCCTCCAAGGAGAAAGCACAAGCTGACTGCAGACCCTGAGCAATGAAATTCTGGGGCATTTGGGTGGTATCAGCTGGGCCCACGTGGAGCCACTGCTCACTGGAAGGAGCAGTGTTCCTGTTTTCTCTTGGGCAAGGGGCTCTCTGCTGGATACACTCCTGACTTCAGGTTTTCAGCAGAGTCTCCTTCTCTCTGTCAGCTGTGGTTGAAGGAACATGTATTTTGTATTGGTTCTGCCAGGCAAACATCTTTAATGCCCCCAAAATCGATGCTGATGACTTCCCTCAGGTATGTAAGCTGGGAGAAAGCTGGGAGAAACCTAGAAACACAGATGAGTACCCTGAGCACAAAAAATGAGCTGAAAAGCATCAGAGGCTGAGCAGACAGAGCATTTCTGTCTTACGCAGACCCTCTCTGGAAACTGGGGACTTGCCCATACAGAAAATTACAAGGACCCTGAAGAACAAAAATGATAACAGGTAGATAGGCTTTGCATTGCTCTTATCAGGAATGGTCCAGCAGTGGCTAACACTCGATCAGTTTATCAAAACAGCTTTCTCCACGTGCAAGGGCTAACAGCTTTGGCAACATTCATCCTCAAGGAGCACTCACAGAGCAGATCTAAGAAAGATTTCACTCAAAAACTGCTCTGGCATCTCCTCCCTTAGGAAATGATAGGCACAAGCAATCAGAGAAGGGGCCTGAATGCACTGTATTTTAACTGGCAAACTCTTTTGCAGACTTGCTTTTTGTGCTGAACTTCCTTGCAAACTCATGTTGGCATCTCTTAATAAAAAAACGCCAACACTTATAAAACATCAGAGCAAGTTTATCCATGACATGAGAAACATTTCATGGATATTATTTTAGCAGTGGATCCAGACGGTGATCTACTGCATCTTAGTAACCAGAAAGATTTCTATGCTGCTCTGAGATAAAGTTTTTCTCCGGTCTGAAATCAGAGGAATTGACTGACAGCCTCTCTACAGCAAATAAATAATGTGGAGAGCAAAATGGAGTATTTATTTTTATTATTAAACTAGTCAGAACGTTAATTTTAATATAACGTAAATGCAGGTTTTATGGAAGGAATAGTACATAGCTAAATGCTGTGTAGCAGTTTTCCATTGCTGCAGGGACTTTGCTGCAATGTACTTAAAGCCCCATCCTATGTTTCAGCAGGGTTGGAAGCCTGTTAGTGCTTTGAAATGATGAAAGTGAATGAAAGTGAATAGCAAACAAAAAAAGTTCAGACTTGATCAGTGATGATGAGAGAATTCCAACTGGGTTCGCTTGGGAGCGATGATCAAGAATTAAAGTCTTGATTTTTTTTAAGCTAACAAATGAAGCTTCTTTATTCTACTTAAATGGGATAAGAAAAGCCCTATTAAAGGGAGCTAACAGTTGTACTAATCTGTAAGCCACATCCCTATTGGCCCCAGCAGGAAAAAAAAAGACTTCTGAAAATGTTTAACAAAACCCAGAGAAAATGAGAAGAGTAAGAGATAACTCAAAGATGTGCAACTTTGGGGAAGAAGAAAAGTCTGTTTTCATATCTGAGTGAAGATGCAGGAGCACGGGGTGCAGCTCTCACCCTTCACACTCCAGCCACTAGAGTTTATAGTCTGCAGGCTGACTGCAGAGGGGCTCCTGCCAGGTGTAGGAAGGTGGGCTGGCGCTCAAGGTTTTCCCCTTTTTGTTTTTTTTGGCTTTGACTAAGGACTTGTTCCCCCCAGGCACCTGCCTTACCAGGATTACTTGCATTTCTGGCATGAAGGATCTCAGCAGGTGGCTCTGTGAGGGCAGGGTGCCCATTCCTGGGCAAGCCGAAATATTGGCCCTCTCTGCTGTCACACTGGCAGCCTTTAATATATGCTCATCTCCATATAAGTATTGCTTAGGCTCCAAATTTGGCCAGTTGTGAGATCGCTGTACCATCTGTAATCCGTATGCTCTTCTGAATCTCTGGCTGGCTCGCTGGCTAAGGGGATCTTTCAGCACTCCTGCTGTATCTCTTCCATGTCCATGCGCTCCTGGTGGCACCATTCAGTGTCACTTACTTGACTCAAGCTGACAGGGAGAGCAATAGCTGTGAAGACGTGTCAACATCCCTGGCCGCCAACATGTGGAGGCAACCTGAACGCATGCCCAGGACTCCTCGGGAATTAAGATGTGGCTTCTAAATCTTGCAGCTGTCTCTGCACAGCCCTGGTGACCTGTGCTGGCTGGATTAGTGACAGAGTAGTGCTGTAAGGACACTTTCACAGGGCTGGTGGACTAATCCCTCAGCAGGGGAGGAGAGAGAGGAATAGCATGAGTGAGATAAGAGAGAAGATCCCTTGGCATATGGGCAGCACTAAGTTAGGAAGGAGCCATTGCTATGAGAATTGAGGACAACTTGCCCTCATTAGTCTAAGACATAGAAAAGATGGGGGTGGCATGGGGTGTGCAGGGACAAAGGATAAAACTTGGCCCCGTTGTAAAAATAAATAATACAATAGTTGAACCAGAATCTTACTTTAGTCTTTTTTTCATATAGACAAGGCTCACCTGTGAAATGATAATCAAAATACAATTTTTTCCTCATCTCAAGTCAGTTTAAATGCAAGTGATGAGGAAGAACTCTCAGTAGGACCCTGAGCTCATTAAGCCTCAAGAAGAGAAGGCTCAAGGGAATCTTACTAGTCTGTAGAAATACTGAGCAAGGGAGAATAAAGAACACACAACCCGAAATACAAGAAGTATTGAAATACAGGAAATCCTATTTATACTTAAAATAAAACATATTTACTATGAAAGTGGTCAGTCACAGGAACAGGTTGCTCAGGGAGGTTGTGGAGTCACTATGTCTCGAGGTATTCCAAACCCAACTCACTGTAGTTTTGTGCAAACTGCTCCAGCTGACCCTGCTTTGAGCAGAGGGGCTGGACTAGATGGGCTCCAGAGAACCCTTCCAGAAATTCTTTCCCGTAACACCCAATATCATAGTGGATTCAAATTGCACCCTCTTGATGAGATCAGTACAGTTCTTAAACTCCTACTCAGCAAACACATGTGAGATATCCCATGGAGATACATGTTTTTATATAAAGTTCACAAATCCTCCATGTCTTACACTTTTAGGTAAACATTTGGCCCTAAAAATGTGAGCTATAAAGTGCTTCCCGACTTGGTGTTAAAGATTGCATCAAACAGAGCAGTGATGAATTCAAGGCCGAAATGGAGGTCTCTCAATGAGCCTCAGAACTTCCAGCTGCTGCACACAAACCCCATTACTACAGAATTGTGACACAGAATAATGAAGTAGTATATCCTGGCTAAAATGGGTCAGAGCTTTGACACTGATTTCAGTGAGAGAGTGGTGAGGTCCTTTGGGTTTGACTGTATTTTTCAAAGTACCAAAGCTGATTCCTAATACAAGGAAGTATGCCCAAGTAACATGGCTCTATATTTTAAATAGGACTTCCTTTTAATAACCTGGATTTAATGCATTTTACAATGTATTTATTATCTCACACTGTGATATTTTGTAACTTAGATTTTCAGCTAACGAGTAGCTCATCTAATGAAAATAATGATTTTTTCATGCTGTACTACATGGAAACTTAAAGTATTTCAATTAAACAAACCACCTCATTAGTGTGCCTTGATAACATAGTTGAGTTTTCTTTGATATGGTCAGAAATATCTAGCATGCTTTTGGGATGCAATCAAACTCTCCAATAAACTTGTTGCTAAAGACAGCTGCCTAGCACCATGTATTTCTTGAGCAGTCAAATGACCTAGTTTAGAAGTGTTTGAAGCCATTTTATACTCTGGAAGGAGAACAAATTAACCTTGTTTAACAAGTAGTTTTCAATTTGTGTTCCAGCACTCTTCCGCACTCTACCATCTCCAGTGCAGTAGCATGGCCTTATTTCATGCTTCCTGGTACATATCCTATATATTTAATGCTGCAGCTTTGAGAAACACTTCTCATCTGCTGCATGGACCCTGGGAGGGGGTACTGTCATTGCACTCAAAATGCATTTGAAGCCACAAGTTTTGTTATCTGAGGTCTGCTTCATTTTTTTCATACTCTATGAAGAACTAAAAGAAAATCAGGGCCATTCTTGCCTTTCAGTTTGATTTATTTTGCCTGTTCCTTTGAAAGGCTTGTTCAAATGAATATTGCAAAGGAAGCAGAGAACTCTGCAGCAAAAACCCAGCTTTTGGTTGAGACAGGACCAAACTGAGCTACATCTTTACCGCAGAAGATTTCTGTGGCTGCAGCTAATTCTTTCTGGGAGGTGGGGTCAGACCTGTGGCTATTATAAATCAACACAACTCTGTTCAGGGAGCTGGTTTTCAACAGATGAAGATCTAGATTCACATTTCCATAGTTTCTCTGAGAATGAGCATTTCTGGGTAATATTCTTTCTATAAGGCTAGAGTACATTAAAGTTACAGTGAGCTGCTGTCTTTTAGGCTCTTCTCTTGAAAAACTTGGCTCAGATTTGGATCTCATTCTAGGCAAAGCGATTTGCAGAAATATCTCTGATTGTTGAAAGTAATTAGCTACTTTCTCATCAGTTGCAGTGGACCATACATGTAACACTAGATAGCTTCACCATCTCTGAGTATTCACTGTAAAGTAAAAGCAGATGAAAGGCATTTAGTCCATGTGCCAGCTCGCCTGTGCTAACTTTTCCTGTCACTCTACTTCTTTGTCAATTCTTTCAAATAGGACTTTAGTATGGCTTTTTATCACTGTGAAAACCACACTAAGCAACAAACAAGTTTTTCACACACAAAATTTAACTGGTGGACTGCTGCATTTGGGAAGCTACATGGTATCTCCCCATCTGCATTCTTTCCCTCAGCAGAAAAACTAAAGTGGAACTTGTTAATTTTCTATTCAAGTTAATGTTGATGCCTTCTGTTCTCAGTAGATAAGGTCTTCATCCTGCTGCAAAGAAATATTTACAGCCAAAATGCAATCTCTCATCCACCTTTGCCTGCCTGTTACAAACCCTAAATTCTAAGCGTAATGTGAGTTGGCAGTGTCCCTTTAATGAAAATTTAATGCTTGTCTTCAATCTCCTCAAAGCACTTAAAATCTAGCAGCTTCAGAAGGGAAAATCATTAGTGCTGCTGTCCTCTGCTTGCCAGTGAGCAGGAAGTTTGACCATGGGATGTTAACACAAATGGGGGTGTCGTGTTGCTCTCCACAGAGAAGATTTCAGATCAGCCTGTCAGACTTTTGCTCTTTTTGCTGCTGACAGAGAAAAAGGCACAGAGCAATCAGAAAATCTCCTCAAGAATAAAATGAAGCCAACATTTTCCTTCAGAAGTTCAGAGCAGACCCTTCTTTGCACCTGCCATCTCTATGCAGACAGGTACTAAAATTCACATCTGACTACGTCAGAAATACTGCAATCAGCTGTCTCAGCTTATTTCACAGGCATGTCTGCTGAGAGAGGAATCACCCAGTTAGTCTGGGATATTCATAGGAGATTGGTTCCTGTTCAGTCATTCTGATTCCTGGACCTGTGAGAAGCCAGGCTTGCAGCTTGGCAGCGAGTGCTTGGAAAGCTGGCTGTGAGCCCCTCTGAAAATCTGGCCTTGAATCTGCAAATATGCAATTCGGAAACCCCCGTAAGGAGCAGCCAGTCTGATGCCAAGCATAAGCCAAGTTCCTCACAGCTTCATGAAAAAATAACACCTTCTGGGTTTTTTGCCATGCACAGCAAAGTACAGTGTTGCAGAAATATTTTGTAGGCAGCTTTCTGTACAGTAACCTGCTGCTCTGCAGGCATGGCTACCTAACATTGATCCAGGCATTTCTTTCAGCACGGTGACACATTTTGTGTTTCTATCAAACAGTGCAATGTTTTATGATTTAATATGCTCCATTGTTTGCTTCTCAAACCATTTAATTTTTCTTCCAATTTCCCTCCAAATAAGGTGAATTTGCATTATTTCTTTGGTGCAAAACTTCATAAATATAGATGTATTGGGGTAACTCCAGGCTTTAATTGTTTCCTGTTGAACACCAATAAAAATGTATCTGGACAGAGAGATATTTTAATGTGTCCCAAAATATTAATGTATAGTTTAAGTTGCACTGAGCAAGGGATAACCAAAGCTTCATGTATATGTATTTTTTTGCTCACTTTCTCTCTGCCTCACTCCCTTTCGCATCTAAAGCATGCAGTAATGTGCTGGGCTTTTACCTTTGAAGAATTTGGTTCAATCTGACTTATATTGTAAGCAAAATCGAGTTGCAGAAGATAATTTTAATTACTGGAAGTATTTGCCTAATCTTTAGTATGTTATAGCCTGGTCATTACTATTTACAGTATGTTACAGTTTTAGCTTTCAAAATATGTTCACAGCTGGGCAGTACCTTGATAGCTCCTGCAGTGAAATCTGGTGTGAGAGGAGTGTATGCCGCACACAATAAATACAGTGGGACAGTCCAAAGGGCAGGAAACCTGGTCCAGTGAATATGCAGTAGATCATCATTTGAAGGTGAATAATCTTACAGGTAGCTAGCTATACAGAACACATGTCTAAAGGGATTCTTACCTTCATGTCTTCTTGAAGAATGAAGGCATTTATGGAGTAGTAGGGTAAGGAGACAGGAGGAGAAGAGAGGAGGCAGCTCATTCATAGACTCAGCACTAAGATATGGATATACTTAACTGAAGAGGGAAGGAGTGATGCTTTCTTCTCATATGATGAAAATGAAAAGTGATCAGGATAGATTTTTGTTATCCTCTGGGCATTAAAAGCTTAAATGCAAAATGCATGACTTATTATATCTAGCCAAATCTTAGGGGTAAATAGGCAGTATGGGGAATTAGTTGTTGTTAATTGGACTTCTGAGCTGAATTCCCAGTGCACTGCACTGCAAGGATATCCCTTTTGTTTTAATATTGAAACAGGGAGAAGCCAGTTCTGTGATGGATTCATTCCACTATAGAACAGCAGAGCATGCTAAATCATCTTCATCAAAATAAGTTGCACTCGTTGAATGTAAATATTTCAGGGTTAATTTCTACATGTACTATAAAAGCTATTTGTTTCTCCACTTAGCATTTTGAAACTGTAAAGTAAATCTTCAAGTAGCATAAATTGCCTGATTTTTCTGTAATATCTGAAGATATGACTCGCTGCTCCTTAAGCTATCGTATTTAGATCACATTTTCTGTGTAGTTTGGGGCAGTCGGTTCTGCTGCTGGTGAATTGAACTCTTCAGAATTCCATGGCAGTGAGTGTGCTTTCAGTGATACTATCAAAATGTGCAGTCTTGAAAACTGTATTTTGTGTGGTTTCATCAACACTATACACAGTGTTCCTTCTTTAGAAAGTTTTAACAATAATCTCAAAAAACCTCCCAAAACCCCAAAGATTTCTCACAGATTTGGGAGACCCAGAAAAATTAGTCTTTGCATCAGGCTTTTGTTCTAGGAGCCAGTCCAGTCTCACATGCTGAAAAAATTGATAAAGTACAAATCCCTGGAGCAGAGCAGAGGCTACAAGTCACACACCTCCTTTAGCAGCCTGTCCTATCCTCCTCGCACAGCTAATTGCCACTGGTGTAATCCAAAAGGTAACTGAGAAAAACAGGCTTCTCTCACGTTTGACTTGACAAAACATCACAAAGAAATGTTCCTAGTGCTCCTGAAGGGCTCAGAAAAAAAAACTAGGGAGATGTTTATATGAATTATAAACCCCTTAGAGAACTTAAGCAGCAAAACCTTCTTGTATCGTTAATGTATCTTTCAATCATTAATGCAAATGTAATTTTTTTAAAGGTACACTAAAGCATGATTGACCTTTCTTCATTCTTTATCTCTCCCTTCATCCCCATATGGTCAACATTTGCCATGGTAGGTGGTGCTTCCGATTTTAAAGAACAAAGCAATATCAAAATGTCCAAAATTCCAAATCTCTTTGACGCTTAACCTCTCACTCAGTAGTTTAGTCTCAGTGAATTGAAAGGAGTTTTATTGTTTATTGAACTTGAAATAGAGTCTAGCCTATACCTTTCTCACCTGTTCATGGGATCCATATCAAGTTATGGCAGATGGTTTTGAACAATTTCTCGTGAAAAGGGGTAGCTACTCCCAGTATTTTCTGTTTACTATTCTCCAAAACTTGGGCGGATAAAGAATTGTACTCCAATTCTCTTTGCAGTCCCCAAGATTTTATTAAACAGTAACACCAATTACACTTATTTTAAAACTGGGAAAGTTGGACTTAAACCAGTTAGGACTAGTAATTAACTAGATTGTTGAGGTGTTTGAGAGGTAACAATGATTCACCTGCAGACATTATATAAAAGATACCCAAAATCACGGTCGCCGCCACCAGTGCCCACACAGCTGATTACACTGCCCTTAAAAAAGTAATTTACCCAAGTCTGCCACAGGAAACTGTGTCAGTGAGGGTGCTTGGCCCCTTTGATCCTGGGCACAGGGCACACCCTTCCCTGTAAATCAGGGAAAATTCAGCCATGCCCCTCAGTTTGGGTGGCTGCTGTCGGGGGAAGGATCAGTGTGAGGTGATGATCCCAAGCAGCTCTGGAGACATTTCCAGTGTGAGTCTTCCTGGAGATGTGAGATGCTTACAGCACTGTACACATTGCTGGAAAAGGATTGCCTCCATACCCTTGAAGCCTGGCTTAGACATGAGCAGCAGACAGGGTTTAGCTTCCTTTGGCACCAAGAGTGAAATGCAGTTCTCACAGCCTGGAAGAGCTGTGCAGAGCCCCTTTACTTTTCCATTGCTCTGCATGGAAGATGCATGGACCGATTTATCCCAGCTGCACCAAGAGAACCGACAACAGGGGATGTTGTAGGCCAGGGACCCTGACTTCAGCTTGGGGGCTGATGAAAAGCAAACGTGAGCTGTCACCATGCAGAATTCATGTCTCAGCTGCATGTGCTGCCTAAGGGCTCAGTACCCTGCTCCATCTTAAACACTTTCCACAGGGGAGGGGGAGTGCACACAAAGCCTGTTTAATTAGGCGTTGCGTAGGAAGGATGAACTCTATCCCAAGTGAGATGGAGGATTGCATGTCTCCTCCAGATGGTGAAAGTTTTTTTTTTTTTAAGGCAGAATAAAATAAGCAGGTGTGAGTATGGGGCCTACCTATATTGGTTTTAATCAGCAACTTTAAGCAAACTCAGTGCTCTCATCAGAAAAGGAGAAAAATAAACAGCTGAGCACTGTGATTCATTTACACTTCAAATATACTTCGAGTTGGTTATTCCTCAATTAATCAAATAGCTGGTGTATCCCTAAAGTAGTATAAAGTGACACGCTGTGTGAAATCAATTTTCCCTTCCAAAATCATTAAATTCAGTAGCCTGTGACTACATCCCTGCTAATTCTAGTACCGGTCCTTTCATCCTCCATTAACTTTGGCACGCCTAACAGGCTGTCAAAAATAATTTCCCAGAACGTAAATAATTCAGAAATTAAAAATTAATAAATAATAACAGAGAGCTACTGGGAGATAGACTGGGTCAATTAGTCAGCTCTGCATTCTGTTTCTTCGCAGCAGGGGGGCAGCCACATTCGTTACTAGAATCTTTCCTCCGATTCCTAGGTCTGATTTACGGCTCTTCATTACTGGATCCAGTCAGACACAATTACCTCCATCACTATCTCAGTTCCTAACTTCAAAGAAACACACATTTTCTTGTCTGCTTTTTTTCTCCTTGCAGCAGCCTCAGCTTGACGTCCCTGGAATTTCTTCCACGCGGACTAATTAATAAGACTTTGACTTATCATATTCACTTCTCTTCTTTGATGTCCTACCTTAGTCAATCATCCTATTTAATTAGAATTTCAATGATAACTTTACTTATCTCGTGGCTAGATGTAAATTAAAATAACGGGATTTTAATTCTCTTTCTTACAGGGTTATGACATTTTTGACAGAAAAAGTTTCAACCCAAATACGATATTATGTACTTCCTATGCTAGGAGTGCATTCCACTAAATTGTTTTTCCCTTTGCTACAAAATAATTTTGCTTGTTTAACAAGCTCCACTGAAATGGAAATGAACTACAGCTCCTCATAACGTAATTTGCACAGGTCTGTGTTGTGGAAGGTTATGTTGATAGAAATTAGTATAATCAGATTGTGACACATGCCACATAGTTAACAAGGAAAGGGAATGAGATTTTAAAGAAAAAAACTATCTCTGGAGAGATAGTGGACCCTAGGACCTCTTCTTTCTCCCCTTTCCAACAGTTGCTAGTACTTTTCCAAGGTTTTTTGTTTGCTTTCTACATTTATAGACTGAAGCCTGCTGGTAGTATCCAAGCAGCATCCAAGGCTGTATTCTAATTTCAATGAGACATTTCTAAAACACATATTCATACACTGTTCATGGAAATGGTATTGTGCCTGCGACTTAAAAGGAGCAGCATATACATTTTTTCCTTTCTGCAGTACCCAGTATGTGCTTGCCCACAGGTTTGCTTTCCTACCCATGCCTCTTAGAATTTGCCAGTCTAGACTGGTACAACAGCAAGTGAATATGAGTGAAAATGTCTCTCGTTGTTTAATTGCAGCTTATGGCAGAGAAAAGCCCTAGAAGGATCCATGAAGAGAAGTTGTGGAGGGGCAGTGGAATCCCCCTGGAGCCAGTAGATTCCTGAAAGTGGTACAGAAGTGTGAGGAAAGTAAAGGGGATCCAGACAGGTTTATCAAGCCTTATGCCTTTGGGAACTCTTGCTCTTAACTCCATTGGAACTTCCCATGCAACCAAGCAAATGGTCATGCACATAGATAGGGGCATTCAGTAAAATGAGATATTAAGAGAGGACCATGTGGAAAAGAAAAAAAAGGATGGTCAACATACCAATAATTGGTCTTAAACTGTGAACAAAGCATTCTTCTGGTGCAATAAACAGAATACAGTGACAACCTGCTGGCTGGTGCAAAATATAGTACATTACTAAACGGCCATCAGAGATTATTATCTTTATAATTGTATCTGGTCAAAAAGAGGCTTGCAGTTTTGCACTGCCAATAAGTAAGTACACCCCAGAAACCAGGCTCCAGTTTTCTCAAGGATAAAGGCCCACAACCTCAGGTGCTATGCTTCCACTGACATCCTAGAAAGGAAAAAATGGATTTTATAGGATGCCACTGTTACTTTTCCACATTATTGAGTTGTGTGTTTGCTAATCCATCCCCTTTGTTGTATTCAAGGAAAGAAGAAAACGTAGAAAGAGTTAATAAGACATGTTGGATGTGGAAAATGACTGCTCCCAAAAGAGACGTTTTGGTCCTGTGAAGAGGTAGGTGTAGTAGAGAACATGAATCACTTAACTAATCTGTACAAAATGGGCTTAGTGAGCTTCTGCTTCAAATCTTATCCCCACATTAGATAGCATTAAACCAGTTGTCATTAAGCTAACATTTCTAGATGCTCTGGTGAGCCATTTCCCTGATAGCCCTGTTCCTCTTAAAAAACGAACTGAAAATGCTTGAGAAACTAGGCCATTGCATTGGCAGAAGTGAATGGCTGGAATTTAATTGACAGTTTCTAAAACTTACACCAGCTGAGTTTAGAGCCTAAATGGGTAAATTCAAAAATGTATCAATACTACTGTTCAATAATAAAATAGTTACCTGTTGCACTGTCAACATCTAAACTATTCTATCATAATTTAATAGTGTTCTTTAACAATTGGATTCTGTTACACTTTTATATTTGGGCATGATTATTTAATCTAGTTTAATTGGCTTTCTTATTCCCCTCAGGGTTCTGGGCCTAGAAAGTTCATGTTAAATACTCTAATTGCTCTGAAATTTACTTGTCTTCTAAAATATGCTCCTATTTTAAATATACCCTAAAATCGAGTTCATACATATTTTCTCTTCTTTCATGAATTAGAAAAAAATTCTGCTGTCCATAATTTGCACTTAAAAAGAGTCAATAATTAACCAAAATAATAATTATAGATTGAAAACAGGGAGGCTGCGGTACAACAAACTGTGAGAAACAAACCCATAAATAAAGCCAGGAGCACACATCAAAGCTTTCTGAGCACCCACTACTCTCCAAAAGCAGAGCTGAAGCCACTAACGATGGCAGCAGCAGCACCCTATGTGATTAATGTGTGGGTCCCTGGGTATCATTGTGGAACAGTGCTCAGGTCAATGGAGCAAAAGAGCATTTCGGGGCTCACAGACAGCGGGCCCGACCCTGTCCTCCTTGCAGATGGTGATTTCCCATTGATGCTGCATGAAGATTCTGAGCATGTGAGTCAGCATCGATTATGGCAGTGGTCACAAGGCATTCACACAGGCCATGAGAAGGAGGGGATGGACTTGGTGTGGCAGTGAGAACACCACCACTGCCACCTGAGGCTGCGGAGCAGAAGTGATGGAAACGTGCGCTTTAAAATCTCTTGGTCTATCATGTGTCAGTGCCAGGAGGCAAGGTGGGATCCAGATCTGAACCCACAACCTTGGTATTATGAGCACCACGCTCTCACCAACTGAGATAATATCAAAAGTCAGAAAATGTGACCCAGCTCAGGATACTTAGACAATGCCAACAGATGCACAAGGAGAGGATGTATTAAGGAAAAGCTCCACTAACTGTGTCCTGTTTCCCCTGTGCTTTTCCTGTGGCCTGGAAGTGGAGTTTGAGTCAGGAGGACCTTTGAGCTGACCAGCAAAGAAAGGTTTGTAACTTCATGCTCCTGCTTGCGCACCTGCCCTGGAGCATGTGACACAATGAGTACATCTTGGGGAACAGGCACAAGGATTTTCCATCCAAGACTGCTGGTGCAGCCGCTGGCACAGGGAGAAGGTGTCAGGCAAATGTGGATGTTGTGCTGCGCTCCACAGGGCCCAGTTTAGGGATGAGCCTGGCGGCCTGGTGTGGTGGGAAGCCCAGTGCTGGGCACAGGCAAGCGCATCTCGAGGGGAATGGAGCGGGCAAGGACAGCCCCGCAGTGCCCCAGGCAAGGCTTGCAAGGAATTCTGGACAGATTCTGGGGGACCAGCCTTTTCCTTGGGGAAGTTTTGTGTAAGACACACAGTTTCCAGGTGTGTCACACGCCAGGTCTCCGTGGAAAAGCATGTATGAGTGACTTGTAATGCACAGCTTAGAGCAGCAGCATGGGGAACGGCTTCTGGGCCCACGGCTACGTAATTACCATAATGAAGCTCAAACCCTTCTTTCTGAGCGCAGAAGCCTAAAACTATTTTTTAGTAAAATAGTTTTTCGGTAAAACGCACAATAAATGAAATGGGGCCCCATCGCTGCTGCTCCCGCTCCCGCCGCCGAGCGGCGCCCCGCCTCCCCTCAGCCGTAGAATATGGCGCCACCCAGCCCGTCTGGTCCGTACAACATGGCGGCGCCCACCAGCCACCGGGTCCGGGAGAACGCCTACAGTGCGCAGGCGCTGTATCTCCTTCCGGGCTGCAGCGCGCCGCTATTTCAATGTTGACCCGCGCATTTCCGCTTCCTCTTCCGGGCCCGGCGACGCCAGGTATGGCAGCGGGCGGCCCGGGGCTGTGGGCGCCCATCCGCCTCCATCCGCGGCCCGGCGGTCGCCAAGGGCAGCCCGGAAGGCGAGGGGCTGTGGGGAGGGAGCGGCGGCGCTGCTGCTGCCCGCGCTTGGGCTGGAGCGCGGGGCAGAGCTGCCCGGCTGAGAGGCTGGGCCTCCCCAGGCCGCCGCGGTGGAGCTGCCGAGCAGGGCCCGCGTCTCCCGAGGTTGCGAAGCTTATGTTGACTGTAAAATACTATAAAAATATAGTTTCCTAGTAGGGCGTGACATCATCCCGGCAAGACGAGGATCTTTGAACAGTGTTCAAGTTAGTTCGGGTGGATCTTCATTGCAAATCGCATCGTGCCCGCTGTCACGCGTTTTGTTGTTCTCTGCTATAGTTGTGTTGGCTGTCACTGATGAGGAAAGGCTTTAATTTTACTAATATAAAATCGGCATCTGCTGATTCATATCTGGCACAGTGGTTCAGTACAGCTGGTCCCGTGAGACGTAAATTTCCATGTGGACACGGAGCTTTTAACTAGTGTCGCTTTGTTTTTCACTTATTTAGGTGTGAAAAATGGTGCAGCGCCTGACATACCGCCGTAGGTTGTCCTACAACACAGCTTCCAACAAGACCAGACTGTAAGTTAGACAGTGTCTAAGAAAATTTCTCTCGTAAAAAGGTGATGTTTTAGTTGCAGTTGTTATGTTAACTGAGTATTTTTCTGCTGTGCTTAGGTCTCGAACACCCGGGAACAGGATTGTTTATCTTTACACCAAGAAAGTGGGAAAGGCACCCAAGTCAGCATGTGGTATTTGCCCAGGAAGACTTCGTGGTGTAAGTATCATCATAAACACCTAAAGATGTTTCTCTAGAGTGGCGTTTTTTCAGAGAGCCTTTTCAAGTAATATGAAGTGCCTGTTCGTTGATGAGTTCTTGTTGAAATAACTTTTTTTAAAAAAATACTCTTAATCAAACGTTGCAAAGTTTACTGGTAAAATAAGCTTTGGAAGCTCAGACTGGTTCTATAATGCTAATAATTCGCATTATTGTTAAATATGGACCCTCTCGTTTTAGAAAATCTCACTGTGAAATTTTTAAAGCTAGACAAGGTGATTCTGTAGCAGATTTAAAAATGTAAATTGGACCTGTTAGACTTGCAGAAAAGAAGGTAAGTCAAGGTTAGCAAACTTTCAGTTTTTGAAAAAAGGAATTAGTGTTTTTAAAGTATTTTCCTTCAGAAGGTTTTCTTGAAGTAACATCATTGCTTTTAACAGTTATGGGAATGTTTTTCCTATCTTTGAAAAAACAGTCTTTTTTATAAACAATTTTAAATGAACCTGTTGGTGAACTGCTATGGTAGAATGAAAAGATCAGCTTAGGAATGCTGAAGATGGCACATCCAATGAACTATGACCTCAGTCACTTTTTAGCATCTTGAATAGTCAGCATCAGGTATTGCTGCTTTTTTTTTTTAATTGTGAAAGTCATTTTGGTTTTCATATGGCTGGTACCCAAAATTGCTGTCTTACAACACACTTCTTTTGTTTTTTGCTGTCTGTAGGTCCGTGCTGTGCGCCCCAAAGTTCTGATGAGGCTGTCAAAAACAAAGAAGCATGTTAGCAGAGCCTATGGTGGTTCCATGTGTGCCAAGTGTGTCCGCGACAGGTAATGTACAGAAAGCCAGCTTTATTCCTGAGGTTGCTTCCTTCCTGCAAGATTCTCTCTGTTTCCATAACGTAGACCAAAACTTTGAAGGCTCTTGTCTGACACTGGTGTAGGGAAATGGAGAAGGACAGTGTGGGGCCCGTTAGCAGCGATGCATATAATTTTGTCCCTTGGATTTGAGGGAGTTGCTGCATGTAGAGCTCCTTTGTGGAGACTTTAGGATTTCTTACTGCACTGTTGGTTTGGTGCTAAACAGTCTGCTCTTGTTGGATTTTTATCTTTTATACTGAGCCCGCATAGTAAAGATTTTTCTGTTCTGTTGTCCTATTTTACCTCATACAAAGTTACTAGTGTAAGTTTAATTGAATTTTTCCCTTCTTTGTAGAGTTTTGGGATTCAGAGATACAACTTGGTGGGGTGTTAGCCAGTTTTATGTGCTTAAGCTTTAGCTGGACCTTACTGAATTCAATTTTATTGTGTAACAACTGTATATCCTGTGCTTCCTTGGCAAGGTTGAGGAAAAACATGGCAATGTCATTTCTGTGAACGGTATTCAAAGCAGCTCCGTGAGGTTAGCAGTCTTAAGGCCAGGTTTTTTTCATCTGTAGTGCCAGCATTTTTTTCTTTTTTGGCATGTCGGAGTTCTAAGATAAATTGCATTAGGTACCACTGAAGATGAGTTGTTACGGCTGCGGAGCCATAACTTCTCTGTGTTGAAAGCCATTTTTTCCTGAGTGTTTTCTCAAACAATTAATGAGCTTGATAGGTGTTTTTTAGTGTGTGAGTATGCTTTATTCTTACTCTGCCTAAACCAAAAATCACAGGCACCTCCTTCCCTGTAATGGCCAGGTTTTCTCCTGCACCTACTTAGGCATCTTTGATAGGCTTTGTGTACTGAAGAAGTAGCCATACATACCGGATACATATAGAAGGTATTGTAATGTTTAAAGGTAGAATAGCGTGTTGATATACTTGTGTTTTTTACTCAAAACCGTAAAATAGGCTGTTGATAGATATGTGAGTGCTGGTGCATAGATCTGTCCCCGCTACCTGATGGCCTCTGCATATCTTCCAGGAATAGTCATATTTGGGCATGACTTGACCTGCTAGGCTTTTCCCTGTTGATGTGCAAGGAGCTCTGATCCTGATGGGGGAAGTGTTCCTGTTTTTGATAGCTGGGTGCATGTAGAGTTTCCTGTAGTTCTGAGGAAGAGACCTGACCACGACTGGTCACACCAATTCTGACTTTAATAGAATTAAATTAATTCAGCAGTTAGGAGTTCTTCTTTCTGCCTTTGAAGTTTGTGAAGATGGTAAATTTTCCCATGTTCAGTCATCAAGTATTACCTTGCTTGCGTCCAAGCCACTTACCCTGAATTTGCGGACACTCTAGGCTGCCTTCCCCAGACTTCTGCATTTGTACAGTGCCACTGTTCCCATCTTTTGCTGCTGGCAAGAACAGCGATAGGTTCCCATTTTATGTAACTGTGGAACTAACACCCACATGTGCAATGAATGTTGGAGATGGCAAAATTAATTGTAATTTGTCTTATTTTTGTGTTTTTACTTTAGTAGATAGACACATGTCCTAAAGTAGTTTTTCTTTTCCAGGATCAAACGAGCTTTTCTTATTGAGGAGCAGAAGATTGTTGTGAAAGTGTTGAAGGCACAAGCACAGAGCCAGAAGTCAAAGTGAATCTATTTGTAGTTTCAGCCCAATAAATGAATTCTCTACTTCTCTTGTGTCCTGTCATTCCAGGTACTACTCAAAGCTGGTAGGAGCTGCTGCTTCTCCCAGCTTGTGAAGTGCAGAGCTGGGTTTTGGTGCAACGAAACCTGTAAGTCGGGATGCTCTGTTCAGTGCTGCCTGATGACAGAGAAATCAAGCAGGTGGAAGGAAGTCTGGTTAAACAGGACTCCCAGCTCAGGCTCAGTCATGTAGAGGGATTGGAATAGCTTTCAGCAGTGCAGGTTTTCTTTCAATAGCTGTTTATGAAGTCATTGGAGAACGTGGCTCAGAAGCAAGTTAGGATTTTGAGAAAGAAGAGCAAACAAAAACAACTCGAAGGCAAGGCGAGAGATTGTCAGATTAAAGAGAGGTAGTATATGCTTAAAGAAATTTTTTTTTTAAATTGTATGTGGTATTACTCAAGTGAGTGTGGGGAGTATAGTCTCAGCTTCTCAGTCAGTGGTGTATCTACCACAGTCGCATACTGCTACATCTGGATCCCCTGGAAGAAAGCTGTAGCTGCTGCATCTGTTAGGTGCGTCCTGGGTCAGCAGTTAGAGGTACAATATTAGCATAGGTTCAGGGCACAGCTAGGACAGACCTTTAAAAGTTCCACAATCAGGTTTTGGAGCTAGTTGAGCTTCTGGTATAGAAATTCGAACAAGAGTTCTGTTGGTTTTTCATCAAGGATGTAATTGTAGTGTAAAAAGTGAAAATGGCTTTGCTTCTTCCTGTTTTGTAGGGAACTCTAAATGTGTTTCTTAATGCTGTCCAGCAGTGCTTTATCACAGTCAGGATAATTCTTGCTTCACCTGTGGGTGCAGTGGTATTCCTCACCCCCAGCTCTGAATTTTGAGTTGCTTTTAGTATCTGACAAGAATCTATTTTTATCTGTTTTTAACCAATAACCTTTTTTTCAAAATGTAGTGAGCTCCATCATGAGAATAAGGGAGGAGAAATAATTACTGAGCACACAGACTTCCTGGGAGCAGTGAGAGTGCCACTTGAAGGGGTTTCTAAGGTCACCTGTGGAGTCTTCTTAGGCTGTGGCTCAGAGATGTGTGCAGGTCCTTCCTGACTGCATGGGGTTTTTACCCTGCCTAGCTCTGTCAGGCTGTACAGTCAGCCAAGGGGCAGGGGACAGAAGGCTGAGTTGAAAAGCCCTTTCGGTGGCAGTGAGTTGCTTCTTTGGGTGAGATGTGTGGCAACTCACACCTCTGTCCTGGGTGTGACAACAGGAGGTGGCTCTGGTCCAGGATAAGTGACTTAACACTGTGCATGGTGAAAGGAGCTAAACCTCCCTGAAGATATCTTCATGAGGATTTCACAGTGTCCCAAGTAGTTAAAATAATTCTACCAATATTCTCAAAATAGGTAACTTGTAGCTTGAAGTATATGAAACATTTCCTCTCAGCTTGGGTGCAAAGGCTGTAGCTCATTAAAGGAGGTTTTGAGACTAACATTACTACCCTGGCATTTTTAGTTATAGTTCATTTACAAGGTTAACATTTTCTTTGTTGCCTTACCGTCCTAGTACAACTTTAGTACTTTGGCATGCTGGGAAAAAAGAAATAGAAGGTGCAACTAGGGCAGGTGTGTCTAAACTGCCCCAGAAGTGCTCCTGTTTTGCAGTAAGGTTTAAGAGTTTTCCTTCCAGCTTCTGGGAAGGAGGCAACATGAAGGAGAATACTTTTGGAATAATGAGGATAAATGTCATAAACATCTCTTGACAGGCACTGAGAAGGAGATTTTTCCAAAAAGGAAGAGTAAGACTGAAAACATCTAGCTGTTACAGCAACAGTTATGAGGAGAAATGGTATTGCCACTGTAGTCAGAAATAAAAGCCGTCATTAGGCAGTTTCAGTGAAATGGTAATAAGGCCCTTAATTTTTTTAAAACAGTTTGAGCAGATGGCTGCAGTATAGGAATGGGGGCAGTCATTTGGGGCAGAGCTGTGCAGTGGGAAAGAGGCTGGGTAGCTTGGCAAGGTGGGGTGAGTTCAGCTGGAGCATGTGCTTTTAAATGCACCCCTGTAACCTGGAGTGAAGAGTTCTTCCCTGCCCCTTTCTTGAAGCAAGAGGAACTAGACAAGCTTCCACTCAAGTGGGGGAGTTTTTGTCACTTGCTGCCTGGGTGCTTCTCTCCAAAGTGCACTGAGGATGGTGGCACGTGGGGCCTGGATGGTTTGGGCTGAGCCTGACAGGAGTGTGTCAGATGGTCTGTAACACACGGTGCCCTGCTTTTGCAGGGTGTTTGCAGCCTTACAGGAGTGTGTCAGATGGTCTGTAACACACGGTGCCCTGCTTGCTCTCACCAGCTACTGGTGTGATGTGCCTTTTCCTCTCTGGTCTATGTGCAGCTACCGGGTCTCCTCTGGCTGTGGGTCAGGAGGGGCACCACATCCCATGGTGCAGGTAATGGGCACATGCCAGTCCCACGCTCCCCTGCAAACACAGGGACTGGGGTAAAGCCTACTACGGAACTTTTTCTGCTTCCCGGGTCTGCATCTCCCCAGCCTGACTGTCCACACTCACGCTGGACGTGGCTTTTCCTTCCCCCTGCCAGAAAACTGCATCAGCACACGGGTGCCCACAGGGTGCTGCTGCCCCGTGGCAGGGGCTGCGGCGCCGGCATTGCCCCTCTGCAGGCAGTGTTCCGCAGGTGACCTGCCGGCGAGGGCCGGTGGCACCGGGACCCGCCGGGGTGGCCACGTGGCTGCCCAGCCCGGGGCGGGGCCCGCGCGCATGGCCACGCCCCCGCCCGGGCGCCGTTACCCAGCGCCGACACGTCAGGGCTGCAGGGTCCTGGCAGGTGAGTAAGGCGAATAGACCCTCCGGCGGTGGACGGGCGGCGTTTCTATATTTTATGCAGAAAAAAAGCGCGTCTTTTTGACTCTGTCACTTACGCCTGGTCACAAATTTCTAGTGCTTTGTTTAGTCTGTCTTTTAAAAGCGATTGATTTCTCCCTTTCAGGATGCGACAGCCCATTTCCGTTTCCGCCTTCGTGTCGGTGGCGGAGCGCGGCCGCGGCGGGACGGACCGAGCAGCGTCGGGAGGGAGCAGCGGTGCCGCGGCCGCGCCGGGACCGCACCGCGGCCATGGAGACGCTGTACCGCCTGCCCTTCGCCGTGCTCGAGTGCCCCAACATCAAGCTGAAGCGGCCGAGCTGGGTGCACATGCCCTCGGCCATGACCGTGTACGCGCTGGTGGTCGTGTCCTACTTCCTCATCACCGGAGGTGAGGCTGGGGCGGGCGGGCTGAACGGGATGCCCTGCTCACGGAGCAGCTCTCCCTCGGTCCCTGCCCTGGCTGGCAGAGCCGCTGCTGATCCCGTGTCCGGGTCCGAGCCGCCCGTAAAACATGACCCTCGGCCAGCGCCCAGCGTCCCCGCGGGGTCAGGGCACTTCTCGCTGCTGCGAGTCAAAGTCGGTGCTTGCTTTCCTCCCCACAGGAATTATCTATGACGTGATCGTGGAGCCTCCCAGCGTGGGGTCGATGACAGACGAACACGGGCATCAGAGGCCGGTGGCTTTTTTGGCATACAGGTAAGGGCAGGGCCCTGTCCCCACTGGCGACGTGCTGCAAATGCCTGAGCCCAAGGGGATAAGCCTCGTCTTGTAGAGCTTCTTTTTTTTCTTTAGCTTTTAATGTAAAGCAGAAGTTGTTTTATATTAGTTCTTGGTTTGCAAATACTAAAAACCAACAAAAACAACAAAAAAACCCAACAAAACAAACAACCGCCCCCCAACAAACAAAAAAAACCCCAAAAAATAAGCCAGCATTGAAACGAGTGGACATTTAAAAACTTCGTGCTAAAACTTTTAAAAATGGAAAGTCTGGCAAAGAGAAGTTGTTTTGGGTTAACAGTACTTCTGTTTCTTTCGATTAGAGTTGAGTTTTATAGTGGATGCAGATACATTTGATCATTTTTTGTTGCAGGAAACCCAGGGAGCAGAATATGTAATGTTCGGGAAACTTTTCGTTCTGGCCTTTTACATTCTGGTGTACTTGGAACTTTTGTGTCTGAGGATGGGGAACATAATTGCAAATGTGTAACAACAGGGTCTTCTTTAGAGCCCTTTGCTTCTATTACTGAAAATAAGCTACAAACTCCTTGTAACAAATTGGTCTGAAGAGGGTTAAATCTACTGTAACTGGGGGATTTTATGCGTGCGGAAACAAAAAAAAGATTTTTGTTAAATACCAAAAAAGTTGGTTGAGTCTGTGACGTGGTTAATGTGACAGATTTTTGACTTGGACTAGATGTGTGTTCCAGACTGGCTTGGATTGTTGCAATGTAGATGAATCAAGTTACTGCAGGGAGTTGCTAGCACTGTCCTTTGTTGGTGTAAACAAGATGAAAGAAGACAAACTTGTTTATTTTCAGGATATGAGATACTAATGATAATCTTTATTCCTTTATGGGCATCCACCATAATTGATGAACTGGCATTCATCAAAGCCAGTTTTATGCAGTTGCTAATTAGGAGGGTAGGAAAATAGTTTAGTGACTGTGGGAAGCAGGAGCTCGTGATCCAGGTGCAATATTCTTTCTGCATCTCATCTTCCCCTCCCTCCATCTCTTTCCATTTGTAAGGAGGAAGTCCAGCTGTCTGGGCTGACAGAGGGCCCTGTGAGGCACCCTCAGGCAGGGTCCCCGCAATGGATCTGTGCAGGCTCAGTGAGCAGGCAGTGGAACATCCTGGAGGATGTGTGCTGGAACCAGTAGGTATGCTTCATGCGCTGCCGTAGTGCTTTGAGTGGGATTTGTCCTGAGATGAGGATTCAGGCACTCCTACCTAACCATCGGGATGGAAATAAGGAGGTGACGGTGCCATGCCTTGGACCCATCTGTTTGAGCAGGGAGTTCCATGGGCTAGGTGTTTCTGCAGACCGATGAGCCTGGCTGGTAGCTGTTAGTGTGCATTAATATGTGTGAATCCACTCGTGTGCTGGACTGGGCACCTTGCAGACTCTCAGTTCCAGAGATAAATTATGTATTCAAGTCTTGATTAATTGTATAATGTCAATTTCCTACTTACTTTTAGTTAGAAAGTCAGCCATCACAATTAATCATCCTGTGTGTTTGTACAGCTAAAGCATGTTGAGTGGATGGGGTTTGAAATGTAAATAATTGCTTTCATATTTTTCTGTCTCTTTTCCCTCCACCTTTTTTTTTTCCCTTTAGAGTAAATGGACAGTATATTATGGAAGGCCTCGCATCCAGCTTCCTCTTCACAATGGGTGGCCTAGGATTCATAATTCTGGATAGATCCAATGCACCCAATATCCCCAAGTTGAATAGGTTTCTTTTGCTCTTTATTGGATTTGTTAGTGTGCTTTTGAGCTTCTTCATGGCCAGAGTTTTCATGAGGATGAAATTACCGTAAGTGATATAATTACTTTTCAGCTTTTATTCTCTTTTGTGTGTCCCGTGTTAAATTTAAGAGTAATAGAAAATATCGTGATCTTCAGCTCGAATATAAGTTGCTTTTTTCAATGCTTTTTTTTTTGAACAAGCTACCTTGAATGAGGTGGGATGCTTTGGGAGCCAGGTACTGTAAGATCGTGCTATAGTTAAAAAAGGGTGGCAGTTCCTGGCATGTCAGAAAATACAATTAGTGAGTCTGACTTGCTCAGTGTACCTTAAAATTCATTGTCTGTACTGGTCAGGTAAGTAGTTACAAAGTAGGGCTTTGAGGAAAATGGAACTGTTAAAGTACTTGAAGAAAGGCAAAGGAGTAAAATATCCATAGCTTTCAGGCTGTACAAAATCCAAATGCAGGTTTTCCAATTTTTTTCCCCTCTCTGTATATTTCAATCCGTCTATGTAATTCAGAATAGCTGAAACCTGATGTTTAGAAGTACTGCTAGCTAATTTTTGGAGTATCTCCATGAAGTGTTTTAATTAATAGTGGCGGTCATTTTTCTATCCTTAAATACTTTTTCTGGCCTCCGCAGCATACTTAAAAATTTTTGTTTCATAACACAGAAATGATAGGCTCCTTAGCAACAGGTATCTGGATAGGGACCTGCCCTCTGTTTTCTTGCTTCATTGATGCTGTGTATTTTTTTGTTTCATAGGGTACATGTGTGCTTAACAGATCTCATTCTGAAATTCATGTAAAGAACAGGGCTTCAGAGAAATGGAAGAGAAAGAGCAGATCTGTGTTGGGAACCAGTAAAGATGAGGTTCTATTGAATAACTTTAACACTTGTAATTTATGTCAAGGGTGCAAATAAAGAACCTTTCCTAGGGTGTAATGTGGGCTTCAAAAACTCCAAATAATTACCAAGGTTGAATTGAGGATAGGCTAATGCATTTTCAGTGTTCACTGAAGAAAATCAGCTGAGGAAGGAGTGTGTAGTTAAGATGGCCAAATAGCCTTGATCAGCAGGCTTTTGCAGTGTTAAATTTTGGTGTAAGATTGTATGTCTCTTGATTTTTGAGGAGTGCTGCCTATGTTTGCTAACTTTTTCTCTAAACTGATTTTTTTTCTGTAGGGGCTACTTGATGGGTTAGTACCTCTTGTGCTGTGTAAAAGTTGGAGCTGAATTTACTCCTCTTCATGAAGTGTTTTAAGAAGAAGCAGCAAGAAACAAGTTCCATAGTCACCATCAACAGCAAAGAGACCTGGCCATGAGAAACAACTAGGGAAAGAGTGCTTTCTCTGCAAACAAACTCTCACTACCAGTGGCTGATCTGTAGTTTTCAAGCAATGTTTTATCATTTCTGATGTAGAGCTTTCAAAAAAGAGAAAGTTGTATAGCTGAGTATTTTTTTAATATTCCATCTCAGTATGAAGTAGAACCTACCTTTTGCTCTACCTGAAATGAGTATTTGCCATTGACTTGACAGTTCTTTGTTGCAGGTCTGTCTCCTCTTCCCTGTGTGGGACAAATATGTATGTGAATCAGAGAAGAAACACCCAAAACGTTGATTTCCAAGTTATAATCAGAAAATTAGTAAGTTTGGATGCTTTACAGTCAGAATACCATATGCCTGAAATTATTGAGAAGGCACCTTTTGCCTTGATATTAATGATAGTAATGCTCTATGTGAGCAAATCCAGACATGCACTGGGAAAGGCAAACTGTATGAATGTGCATTTTTTTAAGGAAAAGTGTACAAAAGGAGCCAAATAAAACTTATTTTCTAAAAAAATTGTTTTAATTTTGTGCAACTTGTAAGTTTTTCTTGTGTGCATGGACTGTTCTACATCCAGACGTGAGGTGCCATACCATAATCATGTAATTTCAGCTTTATTTTTCACTGTTGGATGATTGGTTTTTTTAGTAGTAGGGACAAGAAGCCTCATTTTCCATGAATTTGTTTTGTATGCAAGCAACACTGTTATCAGTAGCCAAGAAACCTAACTTCCGAAACTGCTGGTTTTTTGTGTGAGGCAAGGTTCCAATTTAATTTGTCTTAATTTTAAAAGATTGAACGTTGCTGATATGTTTCATTCAAGTAATGTATTGCATTTTGGGGTAAGGAAAGATCCCTCTGAATCACCATAAATGTCTTTTTTTGCAAGCCATATGTGTTTGAAGCACTATTTTAATCAGTATAATGATATAAAGTAGAAAAGTTGTTTATTGTAATTGTGAAATAAGTATTACTGTTCACATACTTAATCAAATTTCTGAACTAGTTGTTAATCATCTGCCATCAGAATATGTCATTTCCACTACCTCTTTTTTATTTTAAGTATGACACTTTTGCATTTGTTCATCTTACATGTTTGTCATTAAGATTTAAGGTGGTTTAAGCTGTTTTATGAGGCTCATAACTGCAAAATTTCCAGTCTTTTCGTAGCAGTTATCTTTTAGTCGTTCTGGTTTTGATGAGACACATTCTTACCTGCAGGGAGGAGTATTGATATTATGTAAGTAAATAACTGGATACCTAAGTCAACTTTTTAATATTCTGAGAGGCAAGTCCAACCAGAAAGTCAGTTCACTGAGTATAATCAAGACTTCTGGCTCCCTGCTTGTTGCAGTACAGTTCAGCTTCAGCTTCCCAAGTTTGCAACTGGCTCTAAATAATGAGCATGCTCTTGAGCAGTGTTTTTAAAGGCACAGTTTCGTGCCTGTGCTCTGTGAAGTGCCTTTCACTATAATTGCATGCCAAGTGGTGTAACTTGAAGCAACAAATAAAGCAGACGTGACTGCAAGGTAGGAGATAGTTTTGGGAGAGTGAAACTAGGTGACTGCAACAAATAAGGCTGAATGAACATCATGGATTTTTCAGTTAAAGAAAGGCTGGTATTTTCTGTAACTGCTGTTCTTTATAGGTAACAGCAGGTGGCCGGCCTCTCATGCAGGGGCTTGGAATAGTAATAGGAATGTTTCAGTGACTGAAAGAAAACTTCTGAAACTAGTGACAATATCCATCTGTGTTTCATGTTCATATCTTCAAGGTTCAACTCAACTAGATCGTGGGTGAGAGGTTAAATCAAGGTAAAGGTAAAGCAGAGCTTACAGGAACACATCTTTCTTGATTAAAACCAGAAATTTGGCCTACTTCCAAGTGCAACAGAAAGAGTCAGGCTGAAGTGTAGAGGTCTTGATTTTCTGGCTGTCTTGATGGAGAAAATAGTGAATCCATGGCTTCAGTAAAATCTCTGAGTGATGATGCCTAGTCAATATAGTCACGAAGACATACATAACTTGCGTAGCTTTAGAAAGTCAGTATATACATATATGAACCCTTAAATGCTCTTATACTTAATTGAGTTAAGCTGAAAAATACCTCTGGATAAAAAAGAACAGATATTCTGATTGCCTTTTTTTCCCTCAATGCATTTTCCAGACTCCTGCATATTGTGGAAGAGTAACAGAATCACAGAATCATTTAGGTTGAAAAAGACCTTTAAGACCATCAAATCCAACTATCTAGCCAACACTGCCAAGCCCACCACCAAACCACGTCCCTGGGTGCCACATCTCCATGTCTTCTAAATACCTCCAGCAGCAGAGGTGCTGGTCACTGATGGGAAGTGCCTCAGTGAGCAATTCTACCAATTGCCTCTACTGAGGGTTCCTTGGATGGATCCCAACCAGTCCCATAGACTTGTGTGTGCCCAAGTGGTATAGCAGGTTGCTGACAACTTTCCCTTGTATTATGGGGGTTTCATTCTGCTCCCCATCCCTGTCTTCCAGCTCAGAGGGCTGGGTACCCACAGAACAACTGGTCTTGTTAGGGACTGAGGCAAAGGCAGCAAGAAGTATGTTAGTATTTTCCTCATCTTTTGTCACTATGTTTCACTCCACATCCAGTAAAGGATGGAGATTATCCTTAGCCTCTCTTTTGTTGTTAATGTATTTATATGTTTCATTGTCATTTTTAATTGTCTTTTATTGCAGTAGCCAGATTCAGTTCTATGTGGGCTTTAGCCCTTCTGATTGTCCCCCTGCATGTCCTCTTGACATTTTTATACTCCTGAGTTACTGCTGCTTCTTACAAAGGTCATAAACTCTCCTTTTTTTCCTGATTTTCAGCCAAATCTCTGTTCAGTCTTCTTCCTGCTCATCTTGTCTTTTGGCATGTTGGGCTAGCCTGCTTCTGCACCTTTAAGATTTCCTTCTTGAAGAATGCCAGGCCTTCCTGGACTCCTTGTCTCCCGAGGGACTCTTGTCAATCTGGGCCATAAGCAAGCCAAAGTTTGCCCTCCAGACGCCAAACATAGCAGTTCCACTGACCTTACTTCTCTGAGAACCGACATGTTTGGAAAATTTGTGTCACTGAAACAATTTGTGGAGGAAGGAGGATGATTCAACCATTTTGAAAAAATATGCATAAATATATGTTCTTAATATATTAATTAGAAAGCACTATGTGTTATACTTAAGAGTTACAGTCTTATAAACAGAGACACTCCTAAATTTCTTCTGCTGCTTCCAGTACAGGGAGGCAACGTGCCTATGGGAAAGACAGCAATTCTCATTTATTTTCCTGACACACATGGAAATCCTGCAAGCAATGGAAACTGTTGTCCTACAGCATAGCAACATCTGTGATAGTGTAATTGGTATTGCACATTTGTGAATGTGATTATTCTATTTTTCCTACAACACTGTGATTTTCCCAAAAAGGGTTGCAGCAATAACTCTGGCCTATTTTCAGAATTTCCTATTGCCATTTCTCAACACTGCAGCTTCTTCAGAATGTTTTTCTTCCAGAATATTTTTCTTCCATGGTGATAGAGGATGGAAACAATTAGAAGAAATGAATTGAAACAGTTGTAGAAATCTTAGAAGAACATTTTGGAATGCTTTGCAGTTACATGAAGGTCTTTCAGCTATATTAATGTTTGGAGAACTCTGGAGAAATCTGGATTTTAGTGACAACAGAAGGAGGTACCTATGTCTGCCCTGGGCGCAGGCGCCAGTGGGCAGGACGGAATCTCCGCCCTGTCACGCGCCAGCCTCACCTCAGTCAACGAGACCTGTGTCTAGTTCACGTGCTGGGGTACCTGCCCAGGGGGCGGAGATGGGCGTGGCCTTGAGAAAGGCCCCGCCCCTCCTTCCAGAAGGTTCCCCCTAGCGGGCGATGTTATTGGTTTATACCCTGCTTGTCTTTCCCTCCCCCTCCCTATTGGACCCGAGACTCCAGTCCCTCCCCTCGACCTCTCCCTGGTTGGTTGAACACCTCTGTATTTAGGACCGCGCACGGTCTGTGTTCTCCGGACTTGGTCTCCGGACTTATCCGTGATTGTTCCTGTTATTGCTGTTACATCAATAAACGGATCGTAGGAGCCGGTCTCCTCCCAGCCCTTTGTCTCCCTGGTTTCTTGTCATCCGCTCCTGGTGCAGGAGCAACTCGGCTGGGGCTGCTGCCGCCTCCAGGCAATACACCCGCCCTTGGCCTTCGTGGCAGGCAGTGGTGCCTGGACTGAGGCCTTCCAGGAGGGAAATCACGCCGGGTTGGAAACTATGACGACAACAAGAAAATATAACTAATGCATCGAACTCTTTTCAAAGGGCAGTGTTTCATGGGAAGTGGCTAGTAGGAATATGGGAGTTCTTAGGTGTGCTCTTTTGGAAGCGAACCAGCAGAGGAATTGAGTCCTCACAAATATATTGTGGGAGATTTCAAGTCAGAATTACAAGTTAATGGGAAAAATTAAAGGCAATAATACAGAAAACGCTAGCTTAAACTGATAGAACCAGAATACAACCTGCCACCCTGTTGGTCAGGGTGGTGACAGCAGTCCAGTTAAATGGTGGCTGCAGGCTCCCTGGAGTGATGGATGTGGTCTTGTTGAAGCGGTGACCCTGAAGAACAACCTGGTCAGTCTCTGGAGGTCCAGGGGTGACTCTCGAGCCCTCCTTCTCTGGGAATCCAGTGGAAGTGGGTACTCAGTGTCCCAGAGTCTCAGCTTAAATGCAGGTAGGGATGTTCAGTTCCTCCCCTCTGGGCAGGGCATCTCACAGTGGGCTGCCCACGAGCAGAGATAGCACCGACGGTGTTAGCAGGGATGGGTCACTTCCACAGACCTAGATGGCCCATGAGCAGAGATAGCCCCCGATGGTGTTAGCAGGGCTCGGTCATGCTGAACACAAAGAACACTGTCCCACCTGTTTTAACAGGTTATGGAGATGGTAATAAAAGACATACTTTCGGTTACTCCTTCCATGTAACCTAAGACATTAGGTGGTTCGGTTTCTTTGGTAAAACCTAGTTGTGCTGATGTCCTTTTTTGTTTGGCTTGGATACGTGTCAGCTAAGAACTGGACTGAGACCATGAGCTCATTTTAGAGCAACAGTTGTGGCACTATAATGAGAGTCAAGCATGTCTGGCTTCCTCTATGTTTTAATTCGAGATGCAGATGCAAGGCACTGCAATCTGCTGTCCAGTATCTTGAGTCTGTAAGGCAATTTGCTGAGCTCCTGTTTGATGGTATCACTTTAGTTACTAATG
This sequence comes from Origma solitaria, assembly GCA_013397895.1. Classification (NCBI taxonomy): domain Eukaryota; kingdom Metazoa; phylum Chordata; class Aves; order Passeriformes; family Acanthizidae; genus Origma; species Origma solitaria. The sequence continues at coordinate 1,339,649 of VZRL01000500.1, forward strand.
GTCTTCAAGTATAAGATGGAGTTACACTTCATCATGTGGCTATCCCATATGGATTCTATAAATGTCAAAGCTCTTAGACTGTTCTACCTGCAGGCTGGGAGAAATAGTATTTATCTGTGAGTAAATCAGATCAATATGGTATCATCTGCTGCCTTATGCTTGTGAAAGACTGACATTTGTAACTTCCTTCTCTTTTTGGTATCAGTTTTCACTACAAAGATCAGTTTGGATGGGGGGACTAATATCCTTTCGTTGTTGGTGGAAATGTTATGCTTTAAACTGCAAACAGGGAAAGAAAAAGTTTGGAAGAACTCAGACTGATTGTGTTATTCTAAAATAAACTGTGAAAGTTAAACTTTTTCTCCAATACTTAGTAGACAGCTTAAATTATTTCAGAACTTTTAGGTATTTCTGACAGATCCTGGATGATAGATAATATGTTTACTTCATTTAGCTTTTCAGTGTATCTTTAAATGCAGATGGAGACTGTGAGGAATGGGGAATAATAATAAAATAAGCACGACTGCAGTTGGAAGAAGAGGTTTTGGGGTGTGGGAGAAGCATTTTAAGCACCTGGAAGAAAATGGCAAAAGATGAGTAGCAAACTTGGATTTTTAAAGAATAAGTCATATGACGAAAAAGGCATATATGAGAGTTATGGGCTCCATGGATAGAAGAAAAGCAGATGTTTGGGCTGTAGATTTTGATACTCTCTTGTATGTTTTGGAAACTTGGCTTAGCTAAAATAGTTATAAGCTGAATTCCAAGGTACTTTGAAAAGCATTTTCAGAGAGTGTTTACTGATTAGTTGAGATCCTTATATCAAAGTGGAAAAATACCTTACTTTTTAGGTCTGCCCTGTGGCTAGTATTGTTCAACAGCCACTGACCTGTATTGAGCAGGGTGTACTGACTAAATAAGCAGAAATCATAAAACTCAAAGACTGTTGGGAGGGCAGAATTAGGATGCATAGTGAGCCTAACAAATCAAAGAGTGGTCTAAAAAAGCCAGGCTGGTTTATTCTTTCTGGGAACAAGTGCAAAGTATCATTGCTACTCAAGCAAAATAACTGATAAAATGTGGGATGCCTCAGAGTAAGTCCTTGGGTTCTGCTGCACCACAAGCCTGAAGAGGAATGCAGATTGCCCTTTGTGCAGCAAGACAGCATCACATGGAGATACTGGCAAAACTTGTAACCCCCAAGTACAAGAGGCATAAAATTAAAGGAACAAAGCAATTTTGTTTCTGCATCAGTAGTGAATAGAGCTTCAATAGCAGCAAGGAAGAGTTGGGGTAATACTAGAAAAATCTTTATAATGGTAAAATAGTTTACTTCTGGACTAGATAGTCTATGCCAGTGATGGAATTTCTGCTGTGTGCAGCTTTAAGAACAGGCTTGGCAAATACCTGTTAAAATTTGCAGGTACCTTTAGCTTGTTTTGGGATGAGTGACTGGTTTCTTAAGGTATCTTTCAGGGACTGCTCATCTTTGTAATTCCATGGCTGAGAACAAAACTTTTGACCTTCCAAACACCAAGGCTCTGTGTCTTTAAAAATAGTTGTGGAAAAGTCTTTGTTAATAGCTAAATCTGTCCTTTAAAAATATCCCTGCAGTGCAGTTGTAGGACAAAATCCTGCTGGCCTTGACTCAGTCTGAAAAATCAAGTGGTTATATGAGCTAGACATGACAGCAGAAAGTAGCTCCATTAACTGCCTACTGCCAGAACAGGAAATTAATTAGCTGTTGGGCTAAGGAAAATAGAAGTGTGTGGAGCAATCTTGAAGACCTTTTTATTTTCAAATTTTCATGTTAATCCTTCACCTAAAATGTTTTATAATTAGGCAGCTGTCAGTATAGTTGTTGTATTAGAACAGGGCGATGAGTGGGCAGAAGCAGCCTGTGGTATTTCCAGGAAGTATTTTGCTGAAGGAGCTTTCTCTCTGTTTTTGCCTCCTTAGAGCTGGAGCAGCAGTAAGACACTGATGTGCTTCTCCATTACATGAACTTCTCCCAGTACTGCCTTTCAGCAACTGTGCTTCACTGACCTCTGGAATCTAACTTCTTTTGTGTTTTCCCCAAGTGCGTCTGCCTGTCTCTGCTTCAGTTGGTTGTTAAACCAGCTCTGAGTACTGTGTTTCATCTGCTTTTGCTTTCCTGATGCTGGGCTGAGATTTTCGAGGTCTTTATCCCATTATCTTTCAGCAGCTGCCATCCCTTGTTTCTTTGCTGTCATTCCAGAGTTCTGAGTTTCAGGACACCACTGCTGGTTTTGATTGCTGTCTTTCTAACTACTGTGGTATTTCTGCCTTCAAAGGTATTATTTATCAGTTTCCTCAGCTCTTCCACTTTCTTATCCCTCCTCACTGGTACTTGCTCTTTTATCACGCTGAAATCCATCACTTAGCCCACCAGCCATTTGGCTATCCATGAGCCTTGCTCCTCTTAGTATTCCTAACTCTCTTCCTTCCAGTCTGACTTCAGGCCCTTTAATTTTCCCTGCTGGCCATTGCTTGAACTACTTTACCCTGCACTGACTCCACACTTCATTAGCTCCTGCTATCAGTGGCAAAGCTTAACCTCCTGGCTTCTCTCCTGCTTTCAGCCCCTCTCATCCTCTGGTTGTTTCTTCGTTCCAGTTTTCTCTCAGCTGTCTCGTATCTTTGTCTTTATTGTTCTACACTCCACTCCATCTGTTGTGCTGCTGCCTGCATGACTCATCCTGAAAACAATAAAAATCCTACTGCATTCCCAATCATTGTGCTAGGGAGCCAACGAAGGCACGCCAAAATCTACATCAACAGCAGTCAAGCCAAGGTCCTCGTGGAATTCAGGTACATAATTTTTGTTTAAATCAATAGAAGTTAACTGCCAAATACATCTGAGAATCCTGCCAAAGCTTCATTACAACTCTAAGGAAAGGAGACAATTGTTTCCTGGGGCTGGATTTAAAGACACCTCTACAGGGATGACCTGCAAGTTCTTAAGTTTCTTAGCAAGTAACTTGAAAAAAATTATTTTCTGCACATAAAATTACTGACGGTTTTATGAGCACAGACAGCATATGGACTGTACACAATAGAACAAACTAAGAAAAATCTGTCACAAATACCAAGATTCACATACGCAGTAGACAAGGCAATAAATATGAAGGCTCATAAAACCAGGGAAAGGGAACATTCCATCAGACCTTTTGTAAAGGTACACAAGGCACATAATGATTAAAACCACTGCTAATTAACAAAATTATTAATAAATTATATTTAAATAGTAGTTTGGTTCCATAGCCTAAGGAGGAATAATTTCAGATGTATCTGAAAGTTTTTTTCCCTCTAGTATTTTGAAAGGCAAAAGTGCATAGTGACCTTAAATATTTTCTTGTCTCGTGTAACACCTAGACAAACGCAGGCTATACTTCACTGAAATGACTGGAGATAGACCCATGTGAAGAGGGAAACAATGCTTGTAGTATTTTGGATGTTTCTAAGGGTTGTGTTTAACCACAGCTTTTTTACTAGACTGTGACTGAGCAAGCCTAATTTTACCTGCTTTACATGGTCAGCATGAGGTATTACCTTTGTGCAGCTACATTTGGGAAATGAATGCTTTTTACTTAAACACTGTAAATAATATCTGAAGCTGACTAAAGAAATTAGTTCCATCATTAGTACTTCCAGCACTGTCATTAACTACTAAATCTTTTTCAATCTTGACACCTTTAAATTTTACCTTTCTGCAGTTCCAATCCCCTGTTAAGCTGCTGGTTCCCCACTGGATGGCAGTCCCTGCAACGTTATTCGCTTTGGGAAGGCAAGTCCGGCTGTAAAGCAGCGAACTGAAATCTCAAACTGCTTTGCACATGAATATGTATGCGAAATGTTACAGCCGTGAGTATATTTGCCTTCTTTTTTCTTGTTGCTACAGTGTGAAAGACTCTTCTGTACCTGTCATTCTCTGAAGTTCATTTTCCAATTGAAACTTCAGGGCTTAAAACCATACAAGAGGCTAAAAACTTGCACTTCTATGGATCAATCCAGCCAATAATTTCAAAGCACTTTACACAGGCTAGGTCAATTAAGAAGTCAATGTGTGTGTATGTGTGTGTGTGTGTGTACGTGTACAAGTTGGCTCTATACATAGCTCATAAAAGGGAAAAAATCTGGAGTTTTACAAAGTTGTATGAATTACATAGAATTACAGTTCTTATCTAGCAAGATAAAAAAAAAGCGTCAGTGTTTTGATTGAACTTCTACTGTGGGGATGGAATTCAATGGCTAAAAGGAAGAGACTGTTTAAAATACTGTAAGTATACAGATCAGAACTACACAGTACTGAAATTATGACTGATGTCCTTAAATTAGAAGTCAAAGCATAGATTGCAGAGAAAGGCATGTGGACTGAACCAGGATTTCTGTGTATATGGTTATAAAGGGTGGGGGTTATGTAGGGTGAGTTTACTGCCACGAGGTTTTATAAAAATTCCTGCCAAAACCTGGGGCTCTCCATGCTGGAAGGAATGATGCTCTCCATCTGTCTGGAAGCAAAAGGTGAAAAAGTATTGGTACAGCCCCCATAAAATACTGCCATCCATAAGATGCATTTCCCTAAGGCTGAAAAGATTTCACCCTGGTATATTTTAAGGCAATGAGAGTCTACTCTTTCACTTGGATAGAAATTTATATGACAGCTTGTTACAAATAAATCCTGTAGATGTCTGTTCAAAAGTGAAAGGGAGATAAATGAAAATAGGAAGAAGAATGTGTGCTTATCAGTGCCTGTAGAAAAGACCTATTTCAATACCCTTTACAGATGCCTGCGTCTGAGCATTTCAAAGCAGTAGTGTCACACAGGTGGCTGGTTTTGTGCCCCTTTTAGAGATGTCATATTGAGATGGTAAAGTGACTAGCTTAAAGTTATGCAGCAGCTTAATCACAGTGCTCAGAATAAAATTAAGATCTAATTGTCTGTTCTGCATCCTACCAGCAGCGCTAGGGACTGTCAGTAGCAGATATTCACTGAAGTTTTTGCGGTATTTTTAAAATTCTAGATATTTTCAGGGTAATAATGGCTTTTAAAATGCTTTTGTCAAAGGACACTTTGTGTAGAAAAAGAAATTGTAGCAACATTTTATTGAAAGTTTAAGCTTAGTATGTCCTGCTTACTAGTTTGTTGACAAGCTCTGTCTCTTCTGTTTCCTGAAATGTAGACTGTTTCACTGCAAGATCATTCCTCCACAACTCATATATTATTGAAATGGTTGCTTCCAGTTCTCTCCAATTAGTTCATTGTGCTAAACTTTCTCCCTTGATAAATTTCGAAAGGAGCTCTGTCAAATTTTCAGTTCCGTTAGCCTTTTTGCTTGTGCCCCATATACTTCTGCTGAAATACCATGTTGTTCTTTTCCAAGCACACCTTGCTTTAAAACTGCCGCTAATCCTGTGGTGCTTCAAAATTAGAGGACTAGAGTCCAGCTCCGGTGCTGAGGTGGTGCCCCTCCATCTCCTCCTGTTGCCCATCTGTTTGCAGATCACCCAAGGGCAATTTGCAAGCTCCCTGGGACAAGGGCAGCCTCTGTTTCTGCCACACCTTGTCCGAGTTACGGACTCCTCAGCACTTTGGTTACACCCATAGTAGATTTTGCATTAATTTAATTTTATCACATGAAACCCTATCACCAAATTCCTGACCAACTGTACTGTTTATTTCTGCCTGATTGAGATTTAGATTACTTTCTAAAGCTGTCTTTGCCACTTTCCCAAAGTTTTCCACATCCAGCTTTCCTTCCCTTTTCCTCCACTCTCCTCCCCAGCTTTCTGCTTGCAGTGAAATGCTGGTGCCCTCATTAGTGTGGCCCATTTCTTTGCATTTCTGAGACCTTTATTCAAACCCCAGGCCAGCAACTTTCTCCCTGTTTATTCTGAGCTTTTCTGTGCCTGGGAGCGTGCCCTGACACACCCTCCCCTCCTGCCCAATCCTTTTCCATGCTGACGCAATTTGTTTTTTTGGTCTGCTGCCTGTCCTGAGATAACCTTATTCACTATCCCCACACAGTCACATCCTCTCACTTAGGAACAGAGCTCTCTCCTCAGCTGGGCAGGTCTTGCCTGGGCAGACTGCTGGAATAACGTGCAGACCATGGGTAGATAAGCTGGGAGACAAAGCATGTTACTTTTTCTTGTGCTTCAAGCTGACACCACAGAGTAAGGCAAAGAGCCACATGGCAATGAAGCTGCAGCAGCTCCAGTGCAGCCATTCTTGCTGAGTGACTGTCCCATCAGAGATGGCGAGGAGAAGGAAAAATTACAGGAATTGAATGGTTTAGTACTTAACTGCAGGGCAGGCAGGATACTCAGTTATTGATGATTTTTTCACTTCCTAGGCTGAGGAAAACACCCCTAAGTAAAAATTGTCCCACAGAGTTAGAAAGACCAGTCGTCCATTGAGGATAAACTTGGAGTACAGTCCTAAGCTTTGTTCCTGACTGAGATAGAAACTTCTTTATGGTGTGAATACACACAAGTCCAGGGTTTTGGTTTGGACAGCTGTGACTGGCCATCCAGAAATATATCACAGGGGCACCATGTTTGGAGATGTCATTTAAGGCTTTTCTCTTGTATAGACAAGTGTTTATAGACTTCCCCAGCGCACACAGTGGAACCATAATTTGTGCTCTGAATTTCAGGTGGTGATCTATGAGTTGCTGCATTGCCCCAATAGATTCAGAACAAATTATGTCTGCCTGAAAAGTCTCCTGTATTCCCTTGTGTTCATTTATGAAATGGACTTGCACATAGATCAAGTACTAGTGGGCAAAAGGAGGCTGCTGTAACTCATACCTACTTCGCCATAACATGATTTTAAAAGATTTTATTAAAGAATTTTTGTAACTGACACTCCCTTGCTCTGTACATATTTACCTGTTTTGTGTTGGAAACTTGGATAAGACTTACTGTAGGCAGATTTGTGATTTGTCTGCACTGCAGGAAACATCCTTGGGTCCTACAGAGCCCACTGGGTTCACACCCAAGTTTTAAGGCTAATTGCCCTCCACATAACCACTGACCCTAGTGGCCTTTGATGATTCCTGTTTCACATTTGTATTTTCTTACTGATTACAGAGTATTCTTTTTGAGGTTACCATTATTGAAAATACCCGGTCTTTGCTTGTTCTGTGGCAATGCTTAGGGGAACAAACTCCCACTGGGTTTCAGGGCTTTGGCTGTGCAAAACCAGGGCTGGCATCGCTGAGTTCACAGGAGGTTGGGTAGGGAGGCAAGAGGCATCTGGTGATTAGAGAGCTCTTCCTCCAGAGGTTCTACCTGCTCCATCCTTCCAGCCTGGAGTCTCAGGTGGACTTGCGCACTCTGTGGAATTGAAATTTTTTGGTACCTACCAGAAGGCGGTTTCTGACACATTTCAGGAAGCCCTTTCACCATATATTTGACATGTTTTCTTGAGAAATATCTGCTAAGCTTTAGTTCTTACTTTGGCATTTTGGGAGGGTGTCTCCTTTGCCGATTTTCACATGGAGCCTCATTGCTCCACATTTTACTTAGATACATTGTGCTCTAGGGGCATGTGGAGAAATTCCCTGCTGGGAATTCCTTCTGGGTGGACAGTGGGTATTTATGTCTGTGAAAGCTGGATATTTTGCACACTGTGAACACAGACTTCTTTTAAAACCAAACAGTCTGAGATATATAATTGCATTATATTATGACTTTTGACTTTTCTCATTAATGCAGTACTTCTTTGCTGTTGAAAGGAAAGACGTGGGAAGTGTACTATCTTGGTCAAAGATCTGTCATATGATTTCAATTCACCATAGAGTGACCATCAGGATAGCAGAGGATGTGGGTTGTTTTGAATAGCTTCTGTATAAATGTCATTTTTCTGTGTGACCGTTGATCTTGTAAATGTAAAGGGTTAATCTTGCCCCAGCTGGATTAGACATCTGCAGGAAGGCAGACTAAACCTAAATACTGAAATGTTTAGTCAGCCAGTTCAGACACTAAAACATATTTTTTTTCCTGAGTCCAAAAGAGGACATCCAGTACAGAGCAAAAGCAGAACTCTACAGCTTCATGAGAACACAGTCTGCTGACTGGCTGAATAAGCCTTATCTGCTGTAAGTAACAGAGAAGAGAGGAGAATGATAAAACCTCAGGGGAAGGGCAGGAGGAGACACATTCACCTCCTAGTCCTTAAAACGAAAGTTCTGCGCTGCAAGGGATCCTGAAAACTAGAGGCGATGCTTGAAGAGAAGTGCACCTCGTATTGCTGCAGAAGATGCAAAAGGCTCTGAGGAGGGGTTAGGCAGCTGAGCTGGAGCCCTGCGCTCGTGTTGCAGATGCGCGGAGCAGCAATGGTAGGTGTGTCTCAGATGGTGCAGAGCTGCCAGGTGGATGCTGACAGGGGTGAGCTTATCCACGTGCCAGGAGAGAGTGCCATGCGGAGATGCTTGCAGGAGTGCTGGAAGCAGCACAGCTGCGTCAGCTTGGTGCCACAGAGACAGAAAAACATGTTTCGTATTTAAGTACTAATGTTCACTGTACTGTGCTGCTTCAAGACCTGAACATGAGTCACTTGGTGATACCTAGATCTTAATTGTGCTGTGTAGTGCAGCCTGTATATTTCATTTAACCTGTGAGTAAAGCCACTGAGGTTGAGAATTTCCTTTTGACAAATTAGTTGTAAGGGAGTAGGAAGGTGGAGTTTTGGCAAAAGCATCGATGCACTGTGATGGAGTCTTGGAAAGATGTACCTTAAGATCTTGAGGAGCCTGACAGGGGGGAAGAAAGAACATCATTACTGGAGTCTGGAGAATGGTTGCAGGCCAGGTGTAGCATCCCTGAATGAAAATTCCTCCCAGCCAGAACACTAGGAAACAAAATTGAGGTCCAATATCAAAATATGGTGACTGTTCACAGAATGATCTCTGCCAGCATTGCAATAATTTTCTTGCAGGTTTTTTTATGAGCATCATTTAGTTGTTGTTATATCCTTAACCTATTTTAAGCTTTGCCAGAGATGTTAGATCCTTACGCAGATTCCCAATGATACCAATAAAAATCAGCAGCGTGTGCCAGTGAAATCCTGACCAAATTCAAGTTTTCCCTGCAACACCATTCATTTCCAGATTTATCCAAGGAATTCATTCTTTCTTTCTTTTATGGTATAAAAATGTGTGTTTGGTTGCTTGCAGTTAGTAGGTTGACAGTACCAAGCCATTAAAAGAAAGGCAGGGACTTTGCAGAGGAGCTCAGGAAACTCTTGCTGCTCATCAGGGACTGGGGGCAGTGATTGTGATGGAAGCTGACGGGAGGTCTGGCAGAACAGGTGTGGTGAGGAAATGTGGAGTTCGACAGGGAGGGATAAATGGGAGGGAGGGAGGAAAGGCAGCTGTATCCTGGGATTTGTAGGTGGTGACAAGGAAACCGTATTTGCTGTGACAGAAGATAGTGAGCAAGTGGGACATCTGTCATCTTTACTTTTCAGCTCTACGGAAAATACTGTTAGAGCTTCAAAGTCATATTGCCTTTTGAAAATGAAATGATCAAATACCAAGTTTCAGGGAGGATCATTGTCTACCTTACTTAATCCCATGCATAATCTTTGCCTTTTGGCCCCTGTTTTTTATTCGCTCAGCTGTTTTGTTCACACTTATCAGACGTGTAAGAGCCAGGCCAGCATTTCTCATCCTTATCAAGGATGATACTTTGAGCTCTAAAGCAGCCACATACATGGGTAAAAGGCTTGCAATTTGTAGTATTTATTAGCTACTGTTTTCCAAAGCATGAAAATCAGTGAAGCTTTACAACCCTATTGTAAATAGGGAAAGACTGACTTTTAACTGATGAAGACAGCAATTGCAATGAAATATGCATTATGAAACCATGAGAATGTTCCTTTATCACAGGACACTGTTGGGAAATACATTAACTGTTAACCACCAGTTAACTTGCAGGTCAGGCAGACAAACCAAATGTAAAGGTCTATTACCTCTTACAGCAACCCTGGGAATGACAGCTCAGCTGGGAAGGCTGGCATAATTCAACAAGACCTTGTCACTGGGCTTCCCCTGCCGCCATCTGCTTTGTAGTGACTTGGGAAAGACCGTCACTTGGTCTCTGGAAATGCTAGAATGATCAGAGTTACTCTCAGGAATACTTAATCAAAGCCAATGAGTCTTCTCTATGAATAAATATAAACTCTTTGATGTTCATCCACATAAAAAAATCAAGTGCTATAAAATATGCCTATGAAATAGATGGAAAAAAACCAGTTAATTGTATTTCAAGTGTCCACTGATAGGTTATGACTTTATGAAAAAGGACTTTAAATTCTCAAAGAAGGGATGAATTAAAAAATAGGGTAATGATTCAAAGTAAAGAATTTTGCTAGGGAAAACTTCTAGCAATTCATTAAAACACCTGAAAGGCAAAGTAAGTTGATTTTGCTTTTTAGTAAGTTATGTGTAAGAGTTTTCAAATTTAGCATTGCCTTGAGTATAATTAAATGTGTTTTGGAGGTGGAGGGAAAGCAAAGCATGGAGATATGTGCTAGAAGGAATCCAAGTCTTGTCCACTGAGCTTTCTAGAACTGTCAAAATCTGGGGGTGATGTACGAGGCCACAGCCTAAAAAAGTGGCAAGATAGAAGTATTTCTAGTCATACCAGAAAAAGCTCTACTCCTGGCAAATAGTAAAAGTAAAGTTCCAGAAAATGTTTGAACCATCTAGGAGTGTGCTGCTTTTTTTAGTTTAATTCTGCAGTTTTATGAATCCTCAGAGAGTTTGTTCAAACCATAAGAGCAGAAGACTAAACCATGAAAAAAGAGTGATTCATTTTCTGCCAGCTAAGCTTCCTGACTTGGTTCTCCATTGCATCACATGGGTGCCCGTGCTGGCCAAGGGAAAGGGTGGGAAGACACAGCCTGAGGAGGAGGAATCATTGTTTTGAGCAGCAACTAACTATTCAGTGAGACACAGTTTTACAGTATAGCAAAGCCAAAATAAACTCAAATACTATGCAATGGGGAGGTTCAAAATAATGGGGTTTATCTAGTTGATAGGAACATTTGTGATATTTTTCTGGGAATTGTGCTCACCCCTCTGAGTTGTAGCATATGAAAAAGAACACAACATATTTAAAATTTCAGATTAGGATAGTCACAGGAAATTGAAATAGAAAATAAAACATTATTGAAGTGAAATGAGGGGCATATGGAAACACAAATTCAGGTGCACATCAGAAATCAGGAGAAAAGGTGCAAATCTGTTGTTTCACTTTTAGATAGACTGAAAGATTGTAAAAAAATAAAAAAGCCAGAGCTTTACTAACAAATAGCAGCAATTGTCTTTCCCATATGTCATTTCATTCCTTCTTTAGATATCTTTTTGGGGTCAGGTGTGTACGTGGAGTGATGCAGAGCGGCAGAGTGATTAAGAAATTGCTTTTTCTTGTTAAATATTTTGCCTGAATAAAGACTGGAGAAAGGGGCCCAGACCATGAATTCAGTCCCTACATCACCTGTGGATCAGTCACCCAAAGGCTTAAATGGTAATTCCCTTCACAGCCCTTTGTGCGTCCAGGGTAATTTCAGAAGCATCTAACACCATCCTAGCCTAACAGGAACCCAACTTGCAGCTATTTGAATCGAGGCAAGCCATGGTCCTTTCCTGTTTCTGTTGGGAAGTTCACCAGGCATGTCATGAAAGGTTATCAGTGTAACCCGACCGCCATCCTTGCGGGATAAACCCAGGCAGTTCCAAGCACAGGAACAAAAGGTCAGAGCACTGCAAACCCAATACCGCCACCAGCATCTTGGGTTACAAGGTTATGGTACAGAGGAAGGAGGGGGATGAAGTGTAGCCTAGTAAACACTCAGTCAGCTCTCAAAAATAGAAAGTGACATGGATTCTAGGAGTAGAAATATGAAGCTACTGTATAGCAGATATTCACCTGTCATTATCACTTACGTAGGCTGAGAGGGAGGGCAGCTGGCTCCAAATGTCTCCCACCAACTGAAGAGATATTTTTAAATTAAGTTAATGCAGTAAATTATATTTACTTTGGCAGCAGGAGAGACTCTGGAACCTTCATGATCATTTTGGAAATGCTTCTGTTTAGATAGCAGTATTTCATGGTTACTCTTGTTGAATCAATATTGTTCCAGTAGTTTACATTCAGGCAAAACTGTGTATAAAAATGACCAAGCTCTCATTCTGATACAGTCTTAATTCATTTGAACATCCTTTTGGTTAAACTGCTGTACATTTCCTTCTTATTTGCTGTATGCCTGAAAGCAGGTCTTTGAGGGTCTATCTTTAAACTATATTCTTTGTTTCTAAGTGGAACATAGTTCATTGCAAGTGAAATATCCTTGGTGCCATCTTTGATTCACGGGTATCTCCTCTTTGACATCCTCTGCAAAATTCTGTGTAAAACAACAGCCTATTTACAGTTGCCTGATACAAGCACAGAGGAGAGATTGTAACTGGGATATTTACACTGCTACTGCAGATTGCACTGGAAATAAATAGTGCAGACACAGATACTGATGTAGCAGTAATAATGTTAGTTATAAAGCCTCACTTTGCATTTGAAAAGAAAATAGAAGACACCGAAGGAGGGAGATTGGCCAAAAGACTCTATCAACTTTTAGTCTGTGTAAGCCAGAGTCCTATTAGTCTCCAGCTATGCTGGATTAGCTGGAGTGCCAGATCCTGCTTTGTGCATGTCAACATTGGAACAAGCCATAAAAAAGCAGGTTCTGTTTCACAAATACCTCCGAGTCTTTCAAAACTTTTGAAATCTTCTGAAACTTGTAATCAGGCATGCCTTTGCTGAAACCTCTGCTTGCAGAGTGAAAAGGTCAGTCTCTGTATTTAAGTGTTTCTCTTTTATGTACACTGGACTTGCAAAATCTAGTCAAAATGGTTGAAACTGATAATTTGAACAAATGTGTTTAGTTTTACAAAGCAGTTTCTGGAGCAAAATATATTCTTTAAAGAGACTTGGTGTAGCTCCAGTAAGGCAGCTAAGAGGGATGACTCTCTCACTCAAAGACTCCTGCACAGAACAGGATTTTTGTAGTGACTCCTTCTCACCACATCCCAGTCTCACATGCCTCTGTGGGCTTGGAACTTGCTGAGTGGCTTTGGAGCTGTTTTAATCAGAAATGTTATTGGCCATTTGTTCCTGTGTAAGGGCTGTTGATGTACCTCTGCCCTGTGCTATATGGAACTATTATTTAATTCTTTTCAGACAAGACGTGGACTTTTACTCTCCTCATAACTATGTTCCTGCTACCTGGAAATAGTGTAGTGTCCTGGTGCTGCCAATATGTTTCCATGTATCTGGGAAAATTCCTGGGGTTTTTTGTAGGAGACTTGCTATGACTCTGAATGAAGAATAAATGTAGCTACCCTGTCTTTAAATCAAACTGTTTTAGATAACCTGAACCAAATTACAGTAATTCTCCTATAAGTGCTTTGAAATTTGATTATCTCTTTATAATTTGCATCTAATCTAATGCAGTGCAAACAGTACTGAATTGGGCTTCTCGGTGACGTGCAGACATGCTGTGCAAGTTATATAATCCAGGAAACCATGGTATTTGTTTAAAAACACAATCATCTTTTATTTTGGTATCCAAAATAAGATTGGGCTTTGTCAGTGTACTGCTGAGACTGACATTTATGAGTGATTGCTCTTTGTCTTTTAGCAGCAGTTGTAGGAACCATGATTGGATTAGGATTTTGATGTTCCAAGTACGACTCAACTAAACACAAAAATGGCAGCTCCCCAGCAGCTTTCAATGCAACTTAATAAAGCAATTCAATAGTGAGATGCAGCCACTTAATATACTGACAAACGCTAAGGAAATTCACAGGAGTAAAGGACCAGAAAATACAGTTAGGGTTACCTGATTTATTAATACATTCAGGCCTACACCATGCCTGAAGCCTCCAGCTGAACTGGAGCATTTATATGAAAGGGCCAGAAAATAAATGGAGTTAAGTTGAAGAAACAACAGAGAAAGGAATTGGACTTAACATTGTTCACAGTAATACAGCTTTGAGTAGACAAACATACATGTAGAGGGATAGATAGATGGTGTTGGCATTGTTTGGAAACTGGGACTGGAAAAATGAGCTGGATGTCAGCAGAAGGTAATTCTGTACCTCAGGACCCACCATAAAAAGTGCTGCATTCAGATACTTGTCTTAAAACAAGAAAAGAGGAAGAGGGAGAGATCATAGACAAAATTTGCAGCAGGATAGCTCTGGAGTAAGCCTGACAAAACAGAATCAAGCAGCAAGACAAGCACCTGATACAGACCATAACTGATAGAAATCCACATATATAGTAATTTATATATTTATAGCTCTGCTCCACAATAGTGTCCACCTTTTCCACACTGCTTATTAATTTCCTCAATCACCACAGACACAAAAAAGGACACCCTTTAAATACAGATAAATAGTATTTATTGAGTGTTTTTGCCTTTTTCATTATTATTGACAAAGCTACCTGGTAGTGCTAATAGTAACTAGCTACAAACAAATGATTACTTCTGGGTGATGTAATCTGTCCTGCCGGGTCGCTCAAGGTTCAGTGAAAAATTAAACATCAAGCAAAAGAACTTACAATAGCTAAATGCAGCAAAGCAGCTAAATGCTAACTTATGGGTTTGAGCCGTGCTCTCACCACCTCTGCAGGGTGGATCTGTTGGCCACTGCTCCCTCTGCCCTCTGGTTAGCCTGGATCACACACAGCCCAGGAAAAGAGCCAGCTTTTGTGATTGCAGAGTCCATGAAATTCTTGCATGAGGGGGGTCAGAAGCTCATTGCTCCTGAAGGGCACAGGCGTCACTGAACCTTTGCAGTCCCAAGACAGTTCACAACCTTAGGAATTGGGGAAGGGAAAACCAAAGAGCGACGTCAGTCACTTTAGACTGCTTGTTTCAGATGTTACCAGCTGTCTAATATGTGCTCCAAAAAACCCGACTACTGCATTATTTTGGGGACACAAATAATGTGTAGGGTTTCTTGCACATTATTTTATGTTTGTTTTTCCTGTGCCTGGGGGCTTTGCAGTATAAAAACAGAAATCACATACCCAGAGCTTAGATGATATCCTCTCTGTGTTCCAGTCCAACATTGTTCCTGTCACACAATCAATGCACAGTCACTAATTCTGTAAGCCTAACAAGGATGTTATATCACCTCCTGTGAAAGCCTGTGGAGAAGGTGACTCAACCAACACAGTAAGCAGGTTATCCTGTTGCATAATTTGCTTTATTGTAAAATTAGACATGGTCTCAACCAACAAAGTTTGCTTTGAGGTTCACATTTTTCTGAGTTCACTTAAGTAATTTTGAAAAACAATTGTTCCTGTATTAACTTGTAAATTCCCATGTGAAGTTAGACCAACAATTGCAGAAGGACTTAAGGCTTGTATTTTCAATCTTAAAAGCGGCAGACATAAGAGTAGTAAAAGACATAAGGCTGCAAATGACGCAGTAATTTTGTACTAAAATATAGAAAGTCCTAATCCTTTGTCACCTGCTCCTGTGACCCAGAACGGCTCACATTGATGTTAGCCTCCAAGAGCAGGATGAGTGCATGCAGCCTGTGACTTGGGAATGGTCTACCTGCACCTGCTTCTTAATTTTATCCAGGAAAGCTTGGAAAAAGCTGTGGTCCACCATCATGCATGCAACACACCATGAGAACAACTTAATGGGACAGACAGCTGAGTTGTTTTATCCAGAAATTGTTTGCAGGCTCTGCTAGCCATAGACAGAGCCTAAAGTTATCTGACCTTTATTTCCAGCTGAAAAGAACCAGGTTGTTCCTGCACTGTTGATAGTGAATGTGGTTGTTCACACTGAAGAAGTTTCTTCTCCCTACCAGCCTAACCAAAACCGAAACAGCCTTCCAGGAGGGAATTGGGGAACACCACAGCAAAGAGCAGAAGCTCCTAAAACAATATCCTGTGTCCTGGGGTCATGGTGGGGAAGAATCCATGCCCTGGGCACTTCCAGGCCTGGTGGCCCCATGACTACCTGCAGGGCTGTGGTGTTTTGGATGGAACAGTTGCTTCAGTGAAACAATTCTTGCTTTTGGAGGGTGGAACTAGTCGTGTTTTTCCAGGTAGCCTCTCTCATCCTGACAGCCTCTTTGGCCTGAGGGCTCCATAGGCAGTTAAGGGTTTTTCCTGGTGGCTTTCTTGTTTCCTTGAGCGTGACCACGAAGAGCTTTCACCCCTGAGCAGGTATGAGTTTGCCTGACAAGCCACGTGCTCCAGAGAATGTGAGGCATGGTGATAGTTTGTCAGGGGTGATGCAAGGAGGGCTGGGTGCCTGCGAGGGCAGAGAAATATTTGGTCACGTTGAACAGCACTGGGAGAGAGTAATCTCACAGAGTGCAGAAGACACCTAACTCCATAGCAGATTCTGTGTGAGCTTCACAAGGGGTGTGGGGGGTTTAGGAAGTGAGGCTTAGCCTAATCCTATGGCTCTTAAGGGTGTTCTTCCTTTTCCCAGTTGATCGTAGGTCTATGCAACAGCAGTTCTAAGTTTAACACATGAAGCAATGCGTATTCGAGAAGTTCTTTACTCAGAAGTTTACTTTAAAATGTATGGTTTTAGATGCATTCCTTGTAAGTGTGTTTTACCAGAAAATGTTGCTTTGACCATGTTCATGGAGCCAAATGTTTTTTTCTGAAAAGAGGTTTCTGAAGTGTCTTCACAGAAAGCTTTTGAACACACTCTGGAAGTAAAAGACAAAGAAATATTCTAATACATTACAAATTTTTTTGAAAATATGGTGATTTTAAGAGATCTTAACTAATAATTTTTGATAATTTGTGTCTAGCAAAGAATGAATCAAGTAGATTTTACCGAAGAGGTTGCTCTCTTGTATTACACTGACTGTGAGAAAAGCAGAGGGAAAAAATATTTTGAAGGTTTTGATTACCAAAGATTTTGAGCTGCCATGAACTGTATGAATAAAGACATATTTTAAAAGTTACTATTTTCCTTTCCTTTCCTTTCCTTTCCTTTCCTTTCCTTTCCTTTCCTTTCCTTTCCTTTCCTTTCCTTTCCTTTCCTTTCCTTTCCTTTCCTTTCCTTGCCTTGCCTTGCCTTGCCTTGCCTTGCCTTGCCTTGCCTTGCCTTGCCTTGCCTTGCCTTCCCCTTCCCCTTCCCCTTTCCTCTTTCCCTTCCCCTTCCCTTTCCCTTTCCCTTTCCCTTTCCCTTCATATATCCCTTAGTCATTTCTGCCAACAGAGTTAGGATGTATGGGAAGGGCAATGTGAATGCAGTGAAAGTCTCTAATAGGATGTGAGATGCAAAGGAGGATTATTTTTCCAGATGAAAGGTAAACATAATTCCTCAGGCACTTACAGTTGCCTATTTCACTGGAAATTAATGGTGGGAATGAAGTGGATCCAGCATGGTGATAAAGCCAAACTGGTAACTCTTTCAACCATTTTTTAAATTGTGTTGATGCTTCATTTTTATGTTAGATCAGTGCAAGATAACCTGAGAGTGTGTGAGCTGGTGCAAACTGATGGGCTGTAGGTTTGTACTTCAGGCTATCTGTGTGCCTTGGGTGTAAAACATGACATGTTTCTCATAGTTGTTTGGATGCGTGGGACTGGGGATGCAGGGCTGGGAATGAAGATACTGATCCGGGGCTGTTGTGACTTGCACGACTTCACTGAGGCCAGAAATGCCACAGCAATTTATACCATCTGGGAATATGATACATCCTAACAAATTGAAGACTTGCTTAATAGAGCTGATGAGCAAGCAGAAGCTTGATACATCCTTTAGTGTGGAAAGCTCTGTGCGGTTCAGATATTTACATGAGTGTTTCAGGATGGACATCACACTCTTCTCTCTGTCTTTCTTACTCTGTGAGATTGCTCCAGACTTTTGAAATGCTTAGATTCCTGAGGAAAAGTGCTTCCCAGTATTTTAAAAATGAGCAGTCCATGGAGGCAAGGAATTAATGAAGGACAGGTATCAAGATGTTTCGCTGCAGAAGTCATAAGCAATGTAGATTGTCTCTCATAACCTGAAACAATTTGTCTCTTTTAGGTTGATCCTACTATATATTACAAATTAGTGAAACACTAGTGGAAGACCTCTGTCCCTGACATTTAATAAGCTCTATATGTATTGAATCAGCCTAGTGTAGCTTGTGGCCACAGTGGTTTTGTTCTGGTAACAGCCAGCCCAAAATTGTCACATCAAATCCTGGCCCCAGGTGTATGCCTTGTGGTCAAGAGCACAGTACTGAAAACTGGACTCCCTGCCTGGCTAACCCAGGGCTAGGATACAAACACCCATTTTGTTCAGAGCACCAGCTTTTAGGACTCTCAGAACCAGAGCCAAGGAAAAGAAATACAGGGTGCCTTGAATGATCTGAAGTCACCTATTGACACTACCTTGAATTTTTATTGTGTTTACTTTTCATATGTTTTTTGTTCAAACATTCCCAATAAGAAGAGTGGCTGCATACACAGAGGAATATTTCTTTTGTGACTTTATGAGCCCCATTGAAGGAGGTTGATCATCCCATTCTACAGGAGTTAAAAGTTATTACGTAAGAAGTTCTGGCTGCTAGATGGTGTTGGAAATGATCATGCTCATGTCTTACCTCTCTTGAGGGCAAAAGGAGTTAAACACTGTCTAAGGAGCCACTGATTCTTAGTGTCATGATTGCCATGTTCAGAGTGTGTAGAAGACTATGTCTACCAAAATCTTGAGCAAGACTATGGATATCTCTAAAAATGTTTTTGGATGCTGTGGTGATTAATTGTGCAGCTGTAGTGTCCAAGCTGATCCTCTCCCTGCTCCTTTCAGTGTTATTGAGCCAGAGTCTGCTATGCAATCCACGGAAGGGTCTTGGGTACTGTGGTCCTGAAGTTCTGAACATAAAGGTACAGATACCCTAAGAACATTAGTTACAGCATCTGCTGTAGAATTCAAGAATGTCAGCACAAATTAATCAATAAGAGGTTCTCCAGAAGGACTCACTTCTTTTTTATTATTCCCTTTATCCTCACTGCACAGCTGAATTAAATATATGCCAAAAAGCCTGCTGAAAAAGGGAAGAACAGTGAGAGAAAATATCGAACTCAAGTACATCTGAAAAAAGAGATCTCAATTCTGATATGTGTCAGAACTGAGATCTCTTCCTTTCAGAGTGAGTGAATTAATCTAAAGTGGAATGAGGCAAACTAATTCCAGAACAGGTTTTCACACATGAGTTATTCTGCAATAGTTACTGCAATGTATGTTTACTCTGTCCTGGTCAGAATTAACTTACAAGTATGGACAAGTCATTCCATTAGACTTGAGTGAATTGCAAAAACATTTAATAAAGGTGATTAGTTATAAAATCTGAAGTGGCATTTGTAGTTCGTTTTGGTTTTGCTTTTCACAACATCTTGTGAGCTGGCACTAACTCCCCCCCTCATATTTTTTAAGCAATAGGGAGCCTTGTCGATTCGTCTGTGATAGGATATGCCCAAGTGTTTATAGCAGAACTTTTGATATGCCTGATTTGAAATTTTTTAGGGAATCGGTAACTGAGGGACCGTTTGAAACTTAAATAATGAAATCTCTGTTAACAGCACTCAGCATTACAGTGGTAAAATATCCCTGAGCAGCCCAGTGGGTCACATGAATGTTTACAATTTTTGTAAAGGGAGCACAAAGAGAGCTGTCAAAGATGTGAACCTACACATCCCCGTTTGCCTGGCCATGGCCATCACCAGCTTCATTGCCACATGTTTGTCCTTCAGTGTACCTTAGCACTGATCACTAGAGCAACAGGAGAATGACGTTCCTGGTGCATTTTCTGTCAAGTTTCAAATCAATGTTGACCTTGTCATTGACATTTCAATGGCAAGCACACCTCCTTATTCAAATGATGAATTTTGGCACTGTCTACTTTAGTTAATCCTTTTAAAAGTGCTTAAACATAAACGGTAGTATTTGGCTCTGCATGCATGATTTCTGGGCATCTACTCAGAACTTACTAAGCAATAATCTTTTTGTTTAATCATTCACTGCAAACATGTTACGTAAAATGGACTGATAACAGAGTCACGAGACTCTTTTTTCCACTGCTATTGTACAAATTATGAGACTTAAAAAATTTTGGAAGATACAAAGTGCAAAATTAATTTTCCTACTGTTGTGAGAAACAAGAAGTTTTTCAGATCAATGGAATTAGGTCTGGCTAAGTTGCTAATACATCTCTTTTCATGGGAAGTAGATCAGCTTTTGGAAAACTCAAGTACTGAAGGATTGCTGCATGTTGTTTTGCTCAGTAACAGTAAGGGTGAGGCAGGCATAATGCATCATTAGGAGTTGCAGAGGCTTTTATGCGGGGAACACTTGTGTACTGTCAAGAAACTTCAACCAGTTCAGGAAAGCCATCAATGCATCCTCACTGGGAGAGATTCCTGAGCCTGAGGTGAGGCAATGTTGCTCTTCTAAGGCCCTCAGCAAGTCCATACTAGGAGCTGTGTTGGTTAATCCCCAGACAGGCATTTGCATGGTATGGAAATACACTGGCACTGCTACATGCTCCATTGGCTGGCAGAGATTTCTCCCATCTGTCTTTCTATTGTGCACTTAGAAGGTGCTTAAAGTCATATGATTCTTCTGCTTCCTTGTTTTTATTTCTTGTTTGCCTCTTGCTTAAGACAGCCTGCTGCCCACGGGCTGGGATGTGTCCCCACTTTCTCCCTGTGCAATCTGCTCCTCGTGCCTATGGCTCAGTTGCTGTGAACCTCCTCCCTTGAGCAGCCTGCTGCAAGTCACGATCAGCCAAAAGGAGCCAAAAGCCATGTTTGCTCTGCAAGGAGACATTGCAAATGAAGCGCTGTTCATCTAGAGGAGGCAAAAACCACAGTGGTAGAAAATGCAGGTGTGACTGACTGTTATTGTTACAGAAGTGAACACTGTGTTTGGGAAAGACTTGGAGTTGTTTATTGTGTAAGTATAAAGGAATTAATTGAATAGAAACCAGTCTGGAAAACAGGAAAGAAAGCATGGACTGTCTTGAGGTAATTCACCATTCAGCAAGCACAGGGGGATTGTCACTGGGCATGCCAAAGCTGCCATCTTTAACTTTTAGCCCCCTAGCAACTGGCCCAGAAACCTGCCTTGAAACAAGCAGGAGGGAGGGAAGTCTATGAATGGCCTTAGGTAAAGGAGATGAGGAAAGTTAGCTGTACTCATTTCTCTCCAGACACAGGGTTTTTTTTTGGAGGTGGTGGGAGGGTGAGAGGAAAAGTAAGCAGAAAGATGATTTTCGTTAGGCAATTTTGAAGATGCTAAGTGTTTTGGTAAATATTCCTGTGGGTACTGTAGTTTTACATGTTGAGAAAGGATTTTGTTTCCAGAAAGCTAAATAATCCACGTGGAGCACTCAGACATTTGAGCAGGAGGTTACAGGTGTTAACTGAGCTCTGCAACCTGGAGCATCACTGCAGGTGCAGAGAATTACAGCCCCACACTCACCCCCAGCACAGAGCCACTCCGCCTCAGGAAAGACCAAACCCATGAAGTCTGATGCCTGAGACACCGTGTTGCCAGGTTCTAGCAAGGAAGATAATCTCTGCCACGAGAACTGCATGTAAGGTTGCAAAGCGGTTGTAGCTTCTGACAATTTTATTGCATGAAGAAGCCTTGCTATTTCTGTTTACAGGCATTCTCTAGGCATTTAATGTTTTGAGCATCTTTTAATGCATTTTTTTTTGCTGCAAAGGTTTCCAAAAAAACCTGTTTCTGACAATATTAAACCTTTAGGTAAACCAGGTTAATCCATGTAACAGGATTTCTCAGTTTGAAGGATGGCATGCAGTCAAGACCTGGGCTCTTAAGTGAGGGTTGCATTGTTGTTGTTGTTAGTGTAGTCTAATTTTTCAACCACACTTTTAAATCTCTGTTTTTCAGGATTTGTACTTAGATGGTATTTCCTTCTTTTCCAGCACTGGCCTACAGATATCTTACTGGCTTTTCCTTTTCTTTTCTACCTGTGGAAATAACTTTTCCCATGACAGCAGTATGATGAAGTATTCTTAAAGGGTTTACCTGCAGTTATTTGTCTCTACTGAAGCCTCTTCCCTTCATAAAATTAATTTTTTATCTCAAAAATATGTCCAGTGGAGGTTGCCTCTGTTTCATATTACATTTATTGAATATAGAGAGGTTGCCTCACAGATAAGTTGCTTTGGAACACATCTGTATATGTTTCTGTATGTCTTTGTATGTATATGTATATTTGTACACAAACCTGCTCCTATATGCATAATGTACATGCACACATATTATTTCTAGAAGAAATGCTAGTATGAGCAGCTACTATTTGTTCTAGACTGTTTTTCTGGAATGTAAAATAGCAAGTTTATGCAGCTACAGTTAGTAGCTGGCAAATTTTTGAGAGGTGAGGAGGAAGAAGATGTTTTGCAACTTTGTGATGCTGGAAGACAAAATAAAGTGAGGAGAAATATACCTGGAGATGGGTACCCAGCAGCACCTGGAGGTTTATGCTGCTTTGACTGTATTATGGGAGGAGGGAATATTTGCAATATGAAGTGCTCTCTTAGCATGCTTTCCAGTGTGTCCCATCCCCCTGCTCTCAAAACCAAACTGGGAAAAGATTTATAGTGTAGGGTAGGTGTAGTAAAAAGAGAACAGAGCTCTCATTGGTATGCAGCAAATGAGTAAATAGGGGCATGAAAGAAAAGTCTCCTGAACTTTATATGAAGCCATGTGCATTTGTGGGCAAATAGTTTAATGCAGGGTTTGCAGGTAACTCTCCAATCTCTCTCTCATGAATTGGGAAGTAGTTTAAGGCACTTTAGACAAAAGAATGAAGATGCAGTCCATATTTTAGGTTTTTGTTATATTTACACATCTATATCAGAAAAAAATTTCTTGCAACGAATCTAGCTTACACTGGAAGTAATTTTTTTTCAAAAAAAACCTCAAATGTCCTCATTTAACTGTGAGTTAAGAAAGCAGCATTAAATGCTGTGATTATTTTTGCATAGAGGAATAACTTGGAAGGGAATCTGGTCCCATCTCAGAGACTTGTAGGTCTCATCTGCACTCAAATGCTGTTCTTCAAAGGTGAATGTGCAAAATATAGTCTGTCCTTATAGTCACATTTATTTATGATTTATAAACTCCGTGTCTTGCCTAATAGAGAATAGAATAAAGCTAACTTAATTGAGAGCTGGTTATAAGTACTGTGAACAGAAACCTTTGTTCTCAAGAGCCAGCCACTGGAGCGTGTTAGCAGTGCATTTTCCAGATGAACTCCTTTCATGCCTTATTTTGTGACTAGAATTAAGAAACTAAGGAATGGATACCAAAAGCTTTTTATTTATTTAAAGAAGTGTCTTGTGGCAAATGAAAATGTATTTACAGACCTTTAAGCTTCCTCGGAGATGCTATCCAGACTGCTTGTGTCCCCGTGGTTCTCTCTCTTCATTGCTTCCTGATATTTCACATAATCAGTCTCTGACTTTGTACTGCCCATCATAGGGATTTATTCCCTGAAAAAACCACAGGCAAGTAAGGAATAAAATTAGATAAATGCAAATAAGTAAATTGAGCTGACTGTACTTTGGGTCATGCAGTCCTGTATCATCAGTGTTATTCCTGATAAGGTGATTAACCTTTACAAGCCATAATAAAGGTTATTACAGCTGCTCTTTCTTATATGTGGAAGTAAATAGAGACATAAAGATGTTAAGTCACTTTCTGAGCCATGCAATGGATCAATAGCAGACTGAAGCCATGAATCCTTTCCAGATTTTGGTGTGACCCCAGGACTTTCTGCCTTGTCGATTATTAAAGACTTTTAGCAATCTTCAGTGCTGTGCCAAAACACATTTCTTCATGTTTTTCCCTTCCGCTTCCTTTAATTTAGCTTTTAATTCCTCATTGTTGTAAATGTATGTCATTGTGATGTTGGAGCAGTGTTTACCTAAGACACACGAATGGCTGTGAGCAGACGTGGGAGAGACTGAAGACTGTTTTTTCTTGGTGCACACTGGTCTTGAGCTGCAAAGCTCAGTGAAGGATTTAAGTTTTGGTGCTTTGTATTCAGGGTTTTAATTGAGGTCCAAATGCTTTTCCTTATGAAATATCAGCATGAAGAGTCCTCCTCTGCAGAGTCATCTCTCCTGGACTTTTTAAGATACCCTGCACCTCTGGAAGCTGAAGCCTACAGAGACAACATGACACAGTCCAGGCACACAAGTCCATGGGAAATGCAAAGACATAACTTGTCTTTCCTAATTCAGCTTTTCTGCTGAACCACAGGCACCAACAAAATCAAATGTTCCAGGTAGGAAAATACAAATGTGTGTGGAGAGCAGAGATAGGGAAATCCCATCACAGTCATTTGGCCTTGTGTTCCCTTGCATAATCCTGCTGGCAGAGCTTGGCTGGCAGCAGCACAGGCATGGTCCAGGCTGAAGACAGACATTACTAGAACACCTGCTCAAGTCATCACTGAGAAACCTGGAAAATTAAATTAACCTTTCTGCTGCTGTGAGCTAATTTTCCCTGCTCGCAAGTTCAAGTCACTTGGTTTTTTCCAGTTATTTTATTAAATGGAGTGAAAGCCCATAGGGGCAGGTCAAAGATGAAAATATAATATTCTTCAATGTGCATACCCAGCACATAACTGTACATCCCAGTGCCTTGCTTGGTCTTCTCTAGTATATTACCAATTGCCTCTTCTCTAACACTTTCTGCTTTTTTCAGCTCTTAGCTTACAGTAGCTGCAGCACTGGGAGCTTACTGTCCAGGAAATACCTGTACAAATTCATTCATCTTGCAGGAAGCATCCACCTAGTTATATTTTTATGATGGGTGTTTATTACTTTTTTTTAGGTGTGATATTTTGCATTTCAGTGCTGAAATTGTTGGCTCAGTCCAATATTTGACCTAGACTTTTACCATATTAAAAATGAATTTTTGTATCTGTTTTGTTTGGGGTTTTTGTTGGGCTTTTTTTTTTTGTTGGTTGGTTGGTTTGTTTGGGTTTTTTTGTTGTTGTTATTGTTTGGTTTTTCGTTTTGTTTTTGGGGATTGTTTTGGGGGGGGTTTTGTTTGTTTTTTCATTTTGTTTTTTTTTTGTTGATTGGTTGGTTGGTGGGGTTTTTTTGTTTGTTTGGGTTTTGGGGGGGTTTTTTTTGGTTGGTTGGCTTTTTGGGTTTTGGAGGGGGGTTTTTTGGGGGGGTTGTTTGTGTTCTGGG
The DNA here is from genome assembly GCA_013397895.1 of Origma solitaria. Lineage (NCBI taxonomy): Eukaryota > Metazoa > Chordata > Aves > Passeriformes > Acanthizidae > Origma > Origma solitaria. The sequence goes on from VZRL01000500.1 coordinate 1,364,957, forward strand.
GGGTTTTTTGGGCTTTTTTTGGTTGGTTGGTTGGTTTTTTAAAACCAAAATGCCTTGTGCATTGCAATGACACATGTAAAATAAGTTTTTCAGGCTTGTCTCTTGGTCCCCTTCATTAGCCTCCCTTATTTTATGAGATACAATCAGAGCTTGCTGCTTCTGGATCTGTGTGTGGACTTTTCTGCTCTGGACTTTGGTGTGTTGGGGCTGTCTGTTCCCAGCCACCAAGCTTAACAGTTGTGAAGATTATAAATGTATTAACTGAGAAGAGGCTGTGGTATGTCTAAGAAACCATTCATCTAAAAAGCAACAGACAAAATATAACACCTGTGCATAATTATTCTGTTCAGTGTAGTCTCATGGCAATGTTTTACTGCCACTCTATCATCCTTTAATCAGGCTCTTCTAATTAGTAAGGCCTTCACAGTAGGGATTATGCATAACCTTGTAGGTGGACTCTGAGATACTGTGGGAACATTGACATAAAAATAAGTGATATTAAATCTAATACGTCCAGCTCAGCTCCTGGTAACTGTTGGATTGGTTCCTCCATTCAAATGACAGTGGCTCTTTTTAGTGTGTATCATACAGAGTGATAGTCGCTCTTGTTTAAAGAAAATAGAACACTTTGTTCTTCTAGGTAACCTGCACTTTGCAAAATGAGCAGAACCAACAGGCAGAGAACTTCCTGACTTGTGAAGCAGAAGCTGGGTGGAAAACACAAGTGAATTGGAGCAATGGTTTTTCCAAATATTTTGAGCACATGCAGAACGAAGGCACAGGCACAGGGAGGAGCAGAGAGGCACAGGCCCCATACGTTTATGAGGTTGCAATCTTCAAACCACCCCTCATCAGATTCAGGCTAATTGGATTTTTTATGTCTAGTTCTTTAGCATACTTTTGAAAATTAAATATTAATGACCTGCCACAACAGCTGGTGTCATAGTACAGACTGGTGGACTCTGTGCCTTTGAGCTTAAGCCTTCCAATAAATCACACAAGTGTTTGCTTGCTTGTGGCTGCACACAGTGGATGAGGTGTAATGTAAGAAGTGGCACTCTGTACAGGGAGTGACCTGAACTGTGCCTTTAGACATACCAAATTAGGTTCACTTGGTTCTTTGTGTAGTTTCGCTTTGGAAAAGACCTGTGGTGTCCTTCCTGGTGCAGAGTTAGCAGGGAATGAATTGTGGCAGCTGAGGCAACATTTGGCTTGAAGGGTAAGAGCTGCCAACAGCTGAGTGCCTCAGGGAAACACAGCAGAGTCAGTTCTGCTTTGCCATGGGGACGATCTCCAGCTAAAATTGAAGTTACTTCCCTCAGCAAATAGGCGCTACTGAAGAATAAAAATAAAACAAAAAAAACCCCAAACCTCTTTGTGTAGGACATTGTAATTACAAATAAGAGATTTATTTTTATGGAAGAATTATTCAAGGATCATGAAACAGAAAATAAGCCAGCTTGAGGATGTTGGAAGGCATTACACCAGAAACATCAATATTAATGTAGCAAATTGTGGAAAACATGAACTTAGATAAAGTGCTCAATTTAAAGTCATATCAGTAGGATCATTAGCAGCAATTAGGAAACAGCAGAATTTAGGGTATTAAAACTGAAGGGGAAATAAATACATTTTGTATTTTTTTTGGAAGTGCAAACTATTTGGAAAGCCCTCGGTGTCCTCCATACATGGAGCTTTGCATGTATTAAGAGAAGCAGGGCTTGTGTGCTGTCATTGAAATTTAACACTGACAACGAGAAAAGTCAGCCTAAAGTATCTGCAGCACAGACAGGCAGTGGTTGCACGCATGGTGTAGGCAGTGGTCCTCTTCTTTTAGAAATCTATCCAGAGTGAGCATTTATGTGTCAGAATCCCATGCAACTGCTGTGCGACTCTTCATCAGCACTGACAAAAAGTACCAGCACTGCTTTGACAGGATCAGGGAGTCATTCCCCTGACTTTCAAAACAACTAAAATCCATGGGAATGCAAGCTGGGCTATCCCTGGGCACCTAATTTTGAGAAACCTTCACGTTAAATTCAATCAGTGTGTCTGAAATGATATATACTTTACTTGCATATTCTATAGACTAATAGGATTCAATCCATAAGCTTTTGGAAAAGAAATTTTAAAATCTTACTCTATATAAATATTTATAAAAGTTGTTTTATTAATAGAAAATTAGATTCTTAATTTTCTTTGAATTTAAAGTTAGAGTGCCCTGCATAGACATTGTGTCTCTACATGTAGAGTGGTAGACTCTTAGTAGAGCATTGCTGACATTAGCAAAGCTCCTCCAATTTACATCAGCTGGGAATATGGTCCATAGGACCTAAGTTACACTAGAAGATAATAATGATTTCTTTCTCAAGCATTGTTTAGTGAATTCAGCCATTAAAACATGGGAAGTAATTAACATCTCAATATTACATATTGAAATTTAAAATATTGTAAAAATAGCATGTTAAGCATATATTTTTAAACTTAATAGGATTGGCATTTGCTTTATGGCAGTTAAGGAAATCAAATTCTGCATAATATGGGTAAATCTGCAGTTTTTACCAAGTCTGTACCTAAGTCACGCCTGCCATCAGCACCAAGGTATTTTTGTATCACTTGTCCATTCTGTCACATCTAGATTTCAAGCCACATGGCACAGTTCTCATGTATCTGAAAAGGTATTTTAAACCTACTGAAGCTAATAGGAATTCAGCCAGTTTATGGAAGGCATGACTAGGCTTCGAACAGATCCTAGGACTCAGACTATTGCACTCTTCATCTCAAAAGCAAGGCGGGCACAAATTCAAACTGAATGAAGAAGCTTTCCCTCTTCATGTTCTTATTCTTTTACTTGGCACCGAGCGTTTTTTCGAATAAATCCCATTTTCTTGTCGGCAGGCAGCTCCATTCATGTGGCCATTGCTTTCACTTGCACTCTCTGTTTGAGAACTCTCTTCAGTTGTCTGAAACAGAAAGGAAATGTCAGCGGAGGCATGTGCATGTCTTCTGCCAGGCAGCCACTGGACTTGGATCCCATTAGGTAGCTCTACTTGGCTCTCTATTATTGCCCCAGCTTCTTCGTTCAGAAAGAAAGAAACTGATTGTGCAAAAATGTCTGTGAGAGTAGGCTTGCACTCCAAACCTAGCAAAATCTAGATATATAGCCAATTACTGATCTGGTCTCTCATTAATCACGACACTCATAGGCAGCTGAGCTATTGCTTTCCCACCCCCACAGCTCCACTGGAAAACCCACCAAGGGACAGTTCAGCAAGCATTCCTATATAGAAGGTGCCGTTTTTAAGGGTGTGAGAAATCATATGTGATTTATCCAAAGCTGGGGCTGCAATCTAAGAAGTCCTAATTTGGATGGGTGTCAGCCATTCATGCTCGAAGAGCTATGGTGGAAACAAAATCCTTGGAACTGTCTGAAAACTTGGACACCCTCCAGGCTGCAGGCTTGCTTAGAAAGCCAAATGTCTTTCAGTAGCACGTAATACCAAGAACCTGTAGCTGCTGACTGCCATGCTCATGATTTTGTGCAGCCCAAGGCTGGTTGGTCTTGTTTGCACACAGGCAGATAAGGCGTGTTGTAGGTCTGTATTACTCAGCTCTTTTTAGATGTGCCCCAGTGAGACAGGGTAAATCCTCTCAGGTTTCCAGCAGCGAGTTATACTCTGAGCTCAGTTTCAAGGCACACAGTCACTCATGCTACCAAAAATGAAGGTGTGCTCTACCAAAGTAATTTATACTGGCTTTGCCAAACACCTCTCCAAAAAGAAGATTAAAAAAAAAAATTAAAACATACTTTTCTTTTACACTGTACATTTGTAGATGCGTTGTTTTCTGTCTTCATTCCAGTGGCCTCTTCCATTTCTGATTAAAAAAAAAATTAAAAAGAAGCAGGGGTAAGTAAAGCACACAACCAATTTAGTAGCTGGCTGAAGTAAAATAATCAGCTATTCCTCTGGGCATTTATCACAGAGAAGAATAATTGAAGAGCGATGAATACTTCCTAAAACATTTTTCAAGGCAATGTGATTAATCTATCAGGACTGTATAGCTTGGGAGTATTTAGATGAAAGAATAAAATTAACAACTTGATTGTAGCATGGGATATTAGAGACCTTTCAGAGTGCAATTCTGCATTTGTCCAGCAGGTTCATGGAAGTCTAACTTTATTGTTATATTCTCAGAAGATAGGAACATTCAATGTATAAGAGGCTTTGAGAGCCCTTATGCTAACAGTGTAATTGATGTTATTTTCCCCTGAGTTGGTCCTCAGGTAAAAGATAAATAGAGCCTGAAAATCTTCAGGCTAAATTTGAGTAAGACAATCATGTTCCAGTATGCTAGTTAAGAAAAAAAACAACAAACCAAACAAAAAAACCCCCCCAAACCAACCAACCAAACAACAACCACAAAAAAAATCAACCAAAAAAAACCCAACTCAAACTAAAAAATCAAAAACCAAAAAACCCCCCAAAAAACCAAACCAAACCAACAAAAAAAAAAATCCCAAATCGAAAAAAGAAAAACCCAAAAACCCAAAACAAAGAAAAAACCAAACCAAATAAAAAAAGCCGCCCAAAACAAAACAAAAAAACCCAAAACCGCAAA
>VZRL01000500.1:1369593-1381004 GCA_013397895.1 Origma solitaria
CCCCCAAAAAAACCCACAAAACTCCCCCCAAAAAACCTAAAAAAACCCCCCAAACAAAAAAACCCAAAAAACCCAAACAAAACAAAAAACCCAAAACAAAAAAACCCCCCAAACAACCAACCAAAAGAACAACAAAAAAAAAACACCAAAAAGAAAAAAAGAAAAGGTAGAGCACATTATGGAAAATTACACCAGTGTATCTGCAGTGTCTTTAGGGCCTGTGCTGAATTAATATATTCACTCCTTAACAAACAGCATATGTGACCAGAAATGAGTAATAACACCGAGTCTGTGAGAGAAAGGATCAAGAGAAGGATTTTGCCTCGAAGTTTGGATGAAGTACATATGGGGCTTTGTATTTATTTATAATAATTGACATTAAGAACAGCAGTCTGATGAGCAGTAAGAAATGCAGTTGATTACTTTCCCTTGCATGTAATGGCCTAGGCTATGATGGCTGGTGTTTCATTGGGAAATGAACAAAGAATGCTCCTCGGAGCCCTAAAGCACACATACCTGTAAGAAGTGCATCAATGGTCTCCACCGCGTGTTTTGCATCTTCCATTGTGAAACACATTGGTGGTTTAAATTTTAAAATATTTCTGTAGGGTCCATCTGCACTCAGAAGGATTTGACGCTCCTTGAGTCTGTGGAAAGAAGAAACACCTGTGTTAGACCCAGGTATAAAACTCTGCTGTGTCCTGTCATTTCCTTCTGACTGAGGCAGATTTTGAAATTTTTCTTTTTTTTTTAGTACTACGTTATCAAAAATGACACAAATTTAAAACGAAATTAATGACTAACTGCTGGAGAATATTAGGAGGGTTTGATCACTGTGCACAGTCTTTAACTACTCACTTGTAAATAAGATGAAGAGCTTCAGCTGTGGCTGGCGTTCTCTTTTGCTTGTCTTTCACCAGATCCACTCCAACAAACAATCCAACACCCCTGGAGTAGAAAAGTACAGACAAGTGAAATCCAGTGTCAGTAACCCAAATGTTCTGCTGCAAATACAGTAACTGTTTCTAACAACTGTAATTCCCTTCCCTGGAGCACAAATGCAGGAAAGAGCATGAGAGAGGAGACTTTGTCTTTTGTCGCCTTTTGGCTACTTCACACAATCAAATGGGCTAACTTATATTTCTGGATAAATAAATTTAGCTGGCTCATTAAAGCTATATGGCCAAATAAGAATGACAGAATAATTTTCTTTCACTCTTATTCTGCAAATCGCAAGCCAGGGAGCTTGAATGAAAAATAATGAAAAAAAAAGAGAAAAATAATAATGAAATAATAATAATTGAATAACAAAAAAAAAAAGAAAAAAATAATAATGAAAACTAAGAAGTATAAAAACCCCATAACCGAACCCATTTCCCCCAAAAAACTGAAGGCAATGATCAATGGTACTAACATGAGATAAGGGAAATCCCTAGTAACATCTCTCAAGGAAATAGACCAGAGATTTGAACAAGGTCTTCATCATTGCAACGGTGTGCTGACAACTTGGTTATTGCGTGTGGATGGCTCTTTCTCCACACTCCCAGAACTTTTTCTAGTGGCAATGCTAATAACTAACTAAGATGGATGGACAACTTCTTAAAANTATATATATATATATCTCAATCTCACCTTACAATACCAGTTTTGGGTAGTCCATTTTAAAAGAGAGGGTGTAGCAAAATCATGACATGTTTCTGCATTCCACTCACACCAAATTTGTTGGTTTTCTGTTAGTTTTTAGCACGGTTACTTTCTTCTCTGACATTGCTGTAACACACCCACCTGATATCTCCCACTAAGGGATGTTTCTCTTTTTGCTCAGCCAGCAACTCCATGAGATAATTTCCTACACGTGTGGCATTTCCTTGGAGATCTTCTTTCTCTATTACATCCAGCACAGCCAAGCCGATAGCACACGACACTGGATTGCCTCCAAACTGATAGCAAAGACAAACAGGAAAACAAAACACATCATCAAAATCAAAACCCATCAAAACAAAACATTCATTTGTGTCTATCCATCTGATTTTCACTTTCCCTCTCCTGCTTGGCATGTCATGAGGAATGCTTGAAAAGGTATGGATTTTGGGCCATTCAGGATGTGGAATACCATCCCCTACACCTAGGGCAAGGAAAGAGCTCCCTCTTCCTCAGCTTCAGTTGCAGTAATTTGAAGATTTCAGGACTGAAGCATTCAGTTGATTGCATGTGCAGGCAAAATGCTCCTGGGAAGAGCAGTGGATGATAAGTTTGATATATTTTGAACCAGAGAGAATAAACTCCATTAAAAACTCCCAAAAAAAAAGGGGGAGTCATGGTAGCTGGGAAGAAGTCACAGGAGCAGAAAGAGGGCTCAGCAAACAAGAAGACTGCACCTCTGTGGCATGCACACAGATGAAATGTTTCCTGGTAAAGGGTCACTGTTTTGTTAGGTGTCAACTGCAGAGCAAGGTCTGCCAGGGCATGAGCTCCAGCAGCACAGAGACTATCCTAGAAAATGAAATATTACATGATCAACAATTCAGAGTGGGGAGAGGGAAAGAGACATAAGGAAGAATTTATCTGTATGGATGTGAGCTGAGATGCATGACCTGCCAGAGAGCTTGTGCTGGTCCATATGATGATAAACCACTTGATACAGAGCATATTTCAAAGCCTCTCCACTTGCTTTTAGATACTAGACTGTGTTTGACTTCAGCTCTTAGTAATGTGATGCAATGATGGACGCAGATGTTATCTGGATCACCTGGGAAACTTCTAACTGCTAAATGCAGACCAAAAGAAAAAAAAAAAAAAGAAAAGGCAAAGCTTCGTCTACGAACTTACTGTATTGAAATATTCCAGTCCGGAAGCACCAAAAGCTTCAGCAATTTCCCTTGTCGTGACCACACAAGACATAGGGTGTCCATTGCCAATGGGCTTTCCCATGGTGACAATGTCAGGCACAAAGTCTTCACCTTGCAGCTGGAATGCCCAAAAATGCTTCCCAACTCTGCCGAAGCCAACCTGGACCTCATCGGCTATGAACACTCCACCTGCTGCACGCACATACCTGAAAACAAACACAAAGGCTTGAAAGTCTCGTGCTGCAGAACACAGGTAGGCAATCAAGGGCAAGGCAGTCTGCATCACAGAAATTCTCCAGTGTGAGACCAAGTTAGGAAAAAAAGAAAGAGTACAGTTACAGCTATTTTATGGCTATGAAATTTTTGGTATGCTACATGTTAAGAAAAAGAATTTGACATTTTAATGCCAAATAGAGGTATTGTAATGGTACTGCAGGATTATAACTGGTTTAACTTCATCTTCCATCAAACTTATTGCTGAGGATTAAAGATAGGAAAAGAATGGCAATTACCTAGCTAAAAAAATTAGCTGATATTTTATAAAAAAATGGAACTGAAATCACACTCTTCAGTAAGTAGAAATGAACCACAGATAGCCAAGAGCAGGAGAGGTTAATAGTTGAATTGATTAGATAAGTCTATAGTGAAAAAAGCTGTTTCTGTGGTTAATTTTCCCATTATGCCCTTTTTAAGTGCTGTACGTACTCTGCCACTTTCTGGAAATAGCCCACTGGTGGAATTACTTGGCCTCCACAGCTCTGCATGGATTCAGCTATGAAGGCAGCAATCTACAAGAGACAAACTCATGTGAGAGCTGTGTTCATCTACTTGGCCTCGGCACAGACATCTAACAGTCTAGAAATAAACATTTAAATGTGTGCCTTAATTTAATCACGCAATGGGCTGGACAACTGAGTGCTCTTGAAAACAGCTATGGCTAAAGAATTTATTCATTTTATAATTGGAGTGCCCAAATTTGCAGTAGCCAGGGCCAACTTTGCAGCCTGATGAGAGTACAAGGATCTCCATTAAGCCTTTGTCCTACAGCTATTGAATTGGATGACACTTCCTGGCATCAGTGGATGTTGGATCAGGCTCCTGGGCGCTACATAAATTTATTTAAAAATTTTAATTTGCAGGAGACAGACAACAGTGAGTGCCATTTTCCCTAAGAAGTTAATAAAACTTGCAGAAATGTGTGGTGACCAGGTTTTTGGTTCAATCCTGAACACCAGATAGAGGTGGGTAGAGGCTGAACTGTAAGATGACCTGCGGCTACCCTTTGGGCACCCCTGCCTAATGCAAATAACAACACAAGTAAAACGTCAGCACGAGGCACTTGACAAAAGAAGAGAAAAATTCTACAGATGAAATAATTCCAGTTGCTAGGAATGAAAAAGAAAGTTATTTCAAGTCAGGAAGGGTAAGAGCAGCAGATCAGACACATTGGAACATCAAAATTCATTTCTCCTCAACAGCAGAGGTCTATGCAGCAGACATACGATATTACCCCGAGGTCTCAGCATAAGTCTGCTATTTAAGGGATTGCATCCCCACACCACTTGTGAACCCCACCCTGAGCAGCAAGAGGTCTCTGTGCTGGTGCAGTCTTCCTGGAAACAAGGCCGAGCAGTAACGTGTAAAGAACCGTACACTATATTTGAAGAGGGATGCTACGGCCAAAGCGTACGAAGCTTCCCACAGTATGTGAGGCTTAGCCTTTAGCACAACTTGTCCTGCCACAGGTCTATGTCACCAAAACCTAAGAAATATGCAGAAGAAAGGAAACAAGGGAAGAAAAAACAAAACTATCCGTTAGTAGAGAATAAAAAAAGAGTGGATGAAGAAACTAAAAGAAAAGAGTGACGTAAGTCCATTGGACTAGAAGGGAACATGTTCCAGTCTCCGCTGAAGTCCGGGACTTCAGCGGGCTTTGGATCAAGCCCTACAATCTCAACACACTAATGCCATCATATAAAACATTAACACACATTTTAGGTACACCTGTTCAGAACTTGTCTGGTTTTATCATGGCCATACTGTGTATGATTAAAAGTTTCACCTTTTTATATGACTTCAAATAGGCTAATAGGCTGAGAAATATAGTGTCAAGATTTTATCCAGTAGATTTTCTCCATGTCCTGGAATTTTTAATATATCCTTGCTAGAATTTGTGATGTAGTTTCTCAGCTCTCCTCAAAGCTTTCCCTAAGATATTGACGATATACCAACTCAATGCATAAAACAGAAAATTTAACAGCTTTGATTGTATCTGCTTATATACAACTATATTATTGACCTTTGCATTGATGCCTAGAAAAATTATGATAAGAGCATCAGGTAGAAAAATAGCCCATTTCAAACACAGAACCCATCATAGAAAAATTAAGGCAGAGGGAAGCATGTGAAAATGGGAAGGAAACAAGTCCTTAGTTGCCTATTACACACCCCCATGCTATAATAAATAGATGAAGCCTCAGTATTTCTAGAGCACAAAAAACACACCTTGCGTCCATTCTTCTGTGTTTCTTCAATAATCTTTTTCACCTCTTCAGCATAAGCACTTGCTGGATCTGGGTGGTCTTCCCTATATTTCCCTCTGTAGATATCTGGAGAAGGAGCCTGAAAAGACCAATTTTTTTTTATTTTTTTTTTTAAATAAAGGCCATCTTTTTATGAAACATTTACTTTCTCTTCTATTGGTCCACTTTATTGGCTTTCCACACAAATAGGTAACAGAAGTTAGTACAGCCTGAATGTTTGCTTTGAATTGCAAAAATGCTTACTGAAGCTTAAACTCAATCTGGGCCTGTCGTGTTCAATATTACTGAACACAATTGTTCTAAGAACTATCCGCTACCTCATCCACCTTTCAAGACTGCCCTTCCTGCCCCTCAAGACACAATAATGAGTACCCATCTACCATCTTATCTCAGATTCTCACAGAAGATCCATTTCTGCCGCTGGAGAGTGGGGTTTTCCAGTCTGCCACTCCCCTTCCTGCATTTTAGTCATGGTACAAATCTGTATGACATTCAAGCCTCTACAAATGGTGTTAGGAAAGGTTCAGTAAATAAGAGAAAGGAAGTGGTATAAAAAGCTGGATACTACTTTGGCAGTGTGGTTAAAACAAGGAGCTCTAGATAGGAAAGACCTGCTTGGCATACATTTCTGGGCTGAGAAAAATTTTTGTCTTTTTAAGATACACAAGTTTAGGTGAAAACTCACACTTCCTTAGACACCCATGAGTCTTATACCCAAATCTGTGTAAACTTGTGCAGTCTGCCTTTCCAGTTTTTGGAACTAGACCCAAAGTCCTGCATATCTTTAGCCAAACCAACGCAATGGATATTGGCTAATTTCATCAAACTGTGTAACTATACAATGCAGTGGCTAAGAAAACATGTAGCACACTGAGGAAAATCAGCCTCACAGCTGAATACTTTCTTACAAATTCAAAAGCAAACAATTTTGCTGTATTTATTTCACTGAAAAACAGCCAAGCATACATACACTCGCATCAGCAAAACAGAATGAAAGTATATTTACACCAGAAGTGGGTAATACAATATGCTGCATAACAGGCATAAAAATGACCAAAAAAAACCCCAAAACAAAAACCACACTTACCACATGCACATACTCCTTCTTGCTGTCCTTTCCCAGCTGATTAAATTTATAGGGACTGATGTCAATCAGAGATGTAACATGGCCATGGTAAGCACTGCATGAGTGTTAAATATCCAAGTCACTTTCCACCAAATGTATAGAAGAGCTAAATTTACAACTGTGCCTATACATAATCCAGAATAAGCAACTGTATCTGCAACACAGTAGCATTGTTTGTGAAGGGATCTTGATTTAATTTATTCAGGCTTCCTCTCAAAGACAATGTGAAATTTCTGTTGACTTTAATTCACTAGCAAGACTGGAAACAGGATAAAATCAAGTGCTGGGATGGGGACAAACCAAAATGATGTCCCCTGGACTGCAGTGACTTCAAGGTGGCTGCCGCAGCTGCCTTACCTAGGGCTGAAGGGTGGGTCCAGCTCCTGTATTTCCAACCCAAGGGCTCCACTCTGGCCAGCTCAAGCTTTGCAAGCTACACCCCAACACCATTGTGAAGGCTCTCAGGAGTGTGCATTGCATTGAGCAGTGGGGATTTTGTGCAGCAAGTACACACCACTATCTGCCCCGAAGGCCCTGCAGGTGAGATGGTTTGGCAGAAGCCACTGCCAGAAAAAGGATTTTGTTTGAATACAAAAATTTCATACTTCAGAGTATGCTAAAGCTGGCTACTGCTGGGGCCAATTGATTTAGAAATGAGGAACCAGAGCCTTTTGAGCCTAAAGCATGTAGCATCTTTATTCAGGGAATAATAAAGACTTCTGTTCAGCCATAAACTTGAAGTAAAGCGAACCTCAAACCAAATCAAAGATGTGTCACAATCTTTTAGCAGAACACACATAGGTCAGTGTGTGGCTAACAGGGATCTGAACATTGCTGAGTCAAACAAGCTTTGTGCCGTTCAGATAGAGACACAAGGCCTTGCAGTTGCTCTGGCTGGACTTTCTAATCACAACCTGAATAGAAAATCCAGCACTACAGCAATGTAACTAAACCTACAGCTGCATCTAGGACAGGAAAACCCTGAAACGGGGTCGGCCACCATCCCTGTGCCAGGTAGCCCTCTCAATGCCTCCTGATTTTGGGGCCACAAGGTTTTGTGCACATATTTGTGCTCACTGGAGGAGAGCTGAGCATCATTGCAGCACTGCTGCAGAGCTACAGAATCTTTCTTCTTGACCACTGAATATTTGTTTGTTCAAAATGAAACATGTCCAGCAATGCATGACGAACAGAAAGCCCTTTTCCAGAGCAGCCCAGTAGCCAGACCACTCACTGCTGTTGAAAACCAGCATTTAAGTCTCTGGCCTGAATTGCTTTGGGAGTCTCTGTGGGAAATGCCCTCTAACAGGTGACTGACCTTCTGGGGTGACCGACAAGCTTATTTTCCAGAGATCTTCAAAACTTGTGTTTATTCAAATGTGAAAAAGGGATTTCCTGACCTGTTCTAATACAAAAGCAACAAAGCTTTTCTTTCAGCAGGCAGTGGAGTACAAACAGCAGGGGGTTGCTGCAAAGCTGCTTCTGAAGCAATGGCAGGAGTTGCTGGCTGTGTTCACATAAGCCACTCTGTGTACTTACTTTTCCAGGGTGATCACATCTTGGTGCCCACGGTACTGCCGAGCCAGCCGTAAAGCAAGATCATTTGCTTCAGACCTGCATAACAACAGATACGGCAGCAAAACAGTGGAGAAGTGCTTCCAATTAAAAGGGTATTCCAGCACAGAAGAAAAGGCATGGGACTCATGGATATAATAAATCAACACAGCAGACTCTGTTACTCTGCAGATTACAATGCTAAGGTTGAGACTATAAGGGGGCAAGGAAAAAACAGCCCTTTGTATAAACAGCAAACAAAGAGATGCATTATTTCCCTCCCCCAGTTTGCCTGTAGATATTTACCTCCCCTTGGTACAAAGGAGGCCGATTTGCAGCTGAGAACACAATGCAGCCACTAACCCTCAAAAAGCAATGCCCCATCTCCCACACCCCACAACCCCGCTGTCCCCAGTGCTTGCACCATCACAAATCTGCACGCTGGAAGAAGACTCAAGCTTCCAGCCTGACCTGTCACAGCCCCTCTGCTCACAGGGCCCTTCAGGCTATCTGCTCTGGACACGTAAGTGATCACAGACTACCGAACTGCCTGAGGAAGGCTAACTTGTTTCCAAGGTTATTTGTCAATTTAGAGATGGCATTTACCAGTCTGTACATAACATTCACCAATTTGCATTCTTAATTTCCTTTTCCTGCTCCCCCCCAACCCCTTTTTTTCAATAGCATTCAGCGGGCCACTTTCATGCTTTGGCTCTGTTTCTTTGAGCCATCCCTCTAAATATGATGGCTGCAAATCGGAAATAAGTTTTGATCAGTGCTGGAAATTGTTTTGTTGCATTTTACTAAGTCCTACTTAGTAAGATTCAGACCAAGCTGTCATAAGTGTCCATCTCAAACAGGAGCAAAATAGTAATAAAATACAATTCAGAAAAAAAATACAATTCAGACCTACCCAGAGTTAACAAAATAGCAAACAGAGAGTTTCTCAGGCAGGGTGGCTGTGAGACGCTGTGCATACTGAACAAGGTTGTCATGCAGGAAGCGGGAGTTTGTATTGAGCAGTTCCATCTGTTTTGTTGCAGCCTTTATCACATATGGATGACTGTGGCCCACTAAAGAAGAAAATAATTAGTTATTACTAGGAAGCAATCAATTACTGAGCCACAGAAGGATGTTCAGAGAAGCACTGTGAACATCATCGCTTGGCAGAAACATGTTCTGATCCCTATTAGAAATTAAGGAATGGAAGCAGTCTCACATGTCAAACTGCTTACCATGTGCAACATTGTTGATGCAGTCTAAATATTTTTCTCCTTTCTCATCAAACATATATTGGCCCTGAGCACGCACGATCTTCAGAGGGTCCTTGGCATAGAAAACTTTGCAGGAAGGCCTAAAACATAATAAATATAACACCATTTTAGTTTTCTCATTTTTCCCTCTCCTTTGAGTGCTGAGGGGGTTGACTTTTCTGCAGCTCCGGAGACAATTGCCTCCTTCTGCAAAGAATTTGTGATTCATTCAGGTGGTGGTCAGGGGCTCTTGTTCACAGTGAAAACCCATGCACCTCCCCAGGCACAGTGGGAACAGAAGCTGGCCTTTAATAAGGGTGTTTTCAAAGCTTGACTCTGCCTGCAATTGATTTCACAGGAGAACAGTGTCTGCACGTCGTTCCAGGTCCTTATATGTCCTGCTGTGTTTCCAGGCTGTAGCTCTGTTTGTTTACATGCCTTACAGACATCTATGGCCAAGTAACTCCCTGGGACTAAAGTAAGCTCTTAAGCACTGTTTTATACTATAGCCAAAAAATCATTACGCAATGGATGACTATAGCACATAGAGGTCACAGTGAAGAACAAAACACTAATGCCTTGCAGGCTTTATTTTCAGAGGTGCTGAGCAGGTCCTAATACCCTCACACTCTCACCCTGTCTGCTTTGGATAAAATCTTTAAAAGCAGATTTTTGTAAGCATCTAAATCACACTGACTTCCAGCAAAACTTGAGCTCCATATAAAATTAACCAAAGTACTCTTTAAACACTCTTTTTTAATTTCTTTTTTTTTCCACTCTTGCACAACTTGACAGCTATGTAATTATGTTAAATTATATTACTGAGCATAAGGAAATACTTCTGAATTTCTAGTGATGTTTATATGACCTCGGATAAACACAGTTGTTTCCGGGTAGGTCTGAGAGTTATTGTCGGGGATACTGAGGTTATGAACTTGTAAAGCCTAAATGTGACTCCTGGAAAGTGAAGTAGTTTGCTTTCTCTCTCACAGCTTCTAGCCCTGTTGCACAGATATTTTCTGACATCTTCAGCTATTTCTCTACAATACTTTGAAAGCAGTGTCCATCATCATTGGCCATTTCTTGACTACAGATTTTTTCCTCTAACTAGTCAGTTCATCCCATGAAAGTTTCTTTTTGTTCACTGATCACTGCTCAATCCTACAATCCTTGCACTGGCAGGACTCCCTTAACACTGAGCTGGCCCCTAAAGAGTAGCTGATTTCCTCTCTTTATGAGGCTGTGACTTCAATGAATCTTTGGTGAGTTATGAATCTTTATAAGCTTTCTATATATGCTACACATTTAAGATGCAATCAGCAAAATAGCTCTGTTTTTACAACCTGGACTTATTTTTCACTTGGCAACACCTACTGAAGAAAGAATTAAAGCTGCACATCCTCTTGTAGGAACTAACACTGCCATACAGAGGCATCAGATACGTGCACAGCCAGGACTATCACTCAGGTCACAACCACTGGCAGCCCTCCTGCATGTCCCTGAATTAAACACAGCTTAAGGAATAGCCACAGCTTCATTCACCAGAGACGGCTGTTTTGCAGGTGCATGCACAAAAACCCCAACCCTGCACAGCCTCATCGTAGCCACACACCTGGGGACCACATTCTGGCTGCTCGCTTTCATCTCCTGGGAAGGTGAAGGAGCGTTTGACGTGCCGTGTTTAATGACGGCATCCCTGCCCGCCTGGGGATTGCCGGCTGGTCCCTGGCAAAGCCCGGGGCTGACAGCTCCTGTGCGTGTCCGTGTCCCCTCCCGCGGGGCCGGAGGGGTGCCCAGCAGCGGCAGCGCCCGGGCAGCGCCGAGAGGCTCCGCTGTCACCAGAGACAGACCTTCCTCCTCCTCCTCCTCCTCCTCCTCCCCTCTGCCCCGCTCCCGGCCACGCCGCCGCCCCTACCCGATGTGCTTTCTCCGAAGGGCGAGGGTCTCCGCCTTGCTGTAGCGCTCCTCCATCCCGCCGGCAGGCTCGGCACGGCTCGGCTCGGCTCGGCACGGCACGGCACGGCACGGCACGGCACGGCACGGCACGGCACGGCACGGCACGGCACGGCACGGCACAAACCCCGTC